>JAHZNB010005743.1:0-20101 GCA_027744295.1 Callyntrura guangdongensis
CGTAAGGTGCGAAAATATACTGTCGGAATATTTGCGTGTAAACACATTCGTGATTACACCGGATTTTTGTATTATTTGTTTTAAAAATAGAACTGTCTATATTTAGCCCAGGTATCTGCGTGCGTGTAACATTTTTGGTGTATAGATAAAATTCTTTTGACAATTATGTGTCGTTTACTGTAAATATTTGTTCTTATACCTTGTAAACTTTTCAAACTAATCTGGCTGTTGGCCTTTTCTTTTGTATACACTTTCAAAGTAAAACTAAGATTTTAAAGTTTGCTGACTTGATATGTCATCTAGTTGTTGTTATCCAAATTAAATTATTACGCCGATAAAATCTATTTAATTGGATTATTGAGATCTGCGTGTTTGTCTGTCTTTCTGTCCGTCTGTCATCACTCTACAGGCCAGACGCTTCAGCCCTTCGATAACTTATACTTAAGGATGAGATCATTGCTGCTTATTTTTTTACGAAGTCTGTGACAGAATTCTTTTTTATTCTGTTGTTGACAAACCGCCTGGATTGTTATCGGTTACCAGTTTTGATGCAAAACATACATTTTCAGTCACAGGTTTTAAAAAACAATGATACGTTTCAAGCTTACCACTCACTAGAATCTGGTACTATGATACCGTGTAACCGTTAACATTAATCGCGGTTTGTATCGCGGTTTGTCAACAAGTAAAATTCTGTCACAATCTTTATTACGAATGATCCTATCCTTCAGTATAAGTAATCTTAGGGTTAAACAATCAGCAGGAGCTCGAATTCTTTATTGATAAGTAGATACACGGTATTCTGAACCCATGAACTCATAAGTTTTATATCGTTATTGGTAACCATTTTACCAGTAGACTGTGACCTGACTCCAACATTAAAGTGGGTCCCCTCCCATGAAAATGAACCCGGGAGGGTGTGGTTTACATAAACAATACATACTTTCCCGGGGTACATAGAACTGGTGCTGACGCTGACCATAGCTTTGGACAACAAGATATGTTAGCCATCCACCTTATGTTCACATCACACTAATAAAAACCAGTCAAGAATTCCTTTGAATTTCATTCCAGCATTGTGGTTTGTGGTCTACTAGAAAAACCGATGTCTGTCATTCACCTTTGGCCGTCTGACCTTAATAAAATAATTTTATTAAGTGTCTGTAAAGGAATGTTTGTAACATTGTGCAAGGAATTTTGCACTATGTAGATGCAGTGGTTTATATTCAAATGACATACTTAAATGATATTCCTTACACCTTACATTGAAAGGTGAACAATATTTGAAGACCTTAAACACTAATAATATTAACTTAAGTATTCTCTATCCACTACCCATTTTAAATGAAAGGTAATACACGGGTTGTAAGTTGAAATAAAAGAAAGAAGTTAGATTTTATTAGCCAAGCTTTCGAATTTATTCCGCTTAAGAGTAGGCACTAAGAATGTATAATTTGTAATAGTTTGCTAGTAATGTTTTACTAGCAAAAAAATACTTATTCGCGCAAGTATTTTGTCATAAAATCATTTATCATTTTTTATATGTAAAGAATTTGAGTTATTAAGTATTAACGTTTTAAAGCTTATTTTGCATTGGAAAAGTTTGCATTGCTATTTCAATTTATACAATACAAACCAAAGTTTTTTTAGCTTCATATCCTTCTAGTATTTTTACACAATCTCGAATATCTACTATAATATTTCCGCCCTTTATTCCAAAGTCCTCCACGAGTAAACAAGTTAAGCTTTGAATAAAACCTACCATATCTATAAACGACTATTTTGATTAAAATGATACAGAAAAGTAAGACTATTTATTATCATTCGTGATTGTATGAATTCCAAATGGCAGTTTCAATGAACAGTGTAGTGGCGTGAATAATGTTTTGGAAAGGAATATTCGCACTCGCAGTCCTAGTATGACAAAACCAGGAGGCTAAACCAATACTTGGACATTTTCATTTGGATCTGAGCTGGGATGGTCGGGAAGGGGTTTGTGCACTTTTTTCTTTTTTCGATTCTAAACAAAAAGTGCCTAAGCCCAAGCCCTAAACAACCAAGTAATATGTTGCTACGTTTGCAACGGAAGACCCCGTTTGAAAGATTCCTTCCCTTACAAACCTAGCAGCGGTTTAGTATGTAATGTTTATAAATGTTTGTAAGCATCTTCCCGATCAAAAACCGAAGGAGAGGGCTATCATGTTTCCTAGAGGTCCAACTCGTTGCAAATGCCATCAAAGATTATTTGTCATTGTCATTTGACAAGTCGACAGTCGACACGAATAAAAACAGTGAACGAAAATTCTTTTGGCTTGTCCAGGACCAAAAATTGTCTTGAATCGAAATATTCTGAATTAAAATTGGTGGAATTTTTTAGTTGCCCATTTCCTAAGTTTTGGTTTAGCCTTCAGAGAGAATAGAGACAGAGACTATAATATACCCTACCATGATATCATTTTATCATCGGTTTTACGACAAAAAATTGTAACAGTAGGAAATACATTTTTGGCATAGGTGGTGGTGGTAATGTTACTTACATGCTTGCATGCACTCTCTCTAGCTCAGTTATTCCATAATGTGCAATGTACAATTCGTTCTTTTTGTCCTCAGAAAAAGACTGATGTTGATCATGTATTTACTGCTCTCCTGCTGCTTGATTTCATTTTTTCGTCGTCGTCGTCGTCATCATCTTCTCTCCTGTGTGTACCTAATGTTACATTTGTATTAACCAACTAAATAGTAGCATATGTGCTACGCAATTACGATTTGCACATTTTTCAAGGGCAAAACACTAAAGAAGTCACTGAAGTGGATAGCTGTGTGTGAGTGAGCGGAGCAATTGCAACAACTGAAAAAGCTTGGCCATCTTTTCTCCGCTCTCTCGTTTCCATTCGAATGAATAGATGTTTAGTCAGAGATTCATCAAATCCAAAAACATAATAAGGTATCAGTATTTGTTTTTATAGGAGTAGAAAAAGTACTATCTATAATATTGAATGAGACAACAGCGCAGCAGCGTCCGTTCGTCCACGATAATGCAAACCCTGCCACAATGATGAAAGCAAAGTTATCCATTTATTCACACTACTTACTCATTTATCAATCTTTAAACGAGAAACGATGTGATGTTCACAGCTACAGAAAGTTTAAAAAAGGTTTTATTCCGACATCCGTATCAAAAATTCATAACCCACAAACCCTCCATCTCCCTTGCTTAATGCATCACTTGAATTTATGTATGTGTACATTTTTACAATCTACATATTTGGTGGACATAGGACATCTGTAGTTATCCTACATCTCGTGGAGGTATACACATATTTGCAACTTCAACTAATCCATTATTTTGTCCAATAATGATCTTCTTTCTTATGTATACGATTTTGGCTTGTTGTTGCGGTGCAAATGCATATAAACAACCAATAAGCGTAAGCTTAGCTGAAAACGTAAAAGTAGTATTTTCGTAGGGAGAAAGAAACCTACTATATGACTACTACGTATCTTATAGACACAAATTTTTACTCTCAACAATAATATATTCCATCTTATTATCTTTAAAAAAATTGCTTACATCTCTAAAACGTCTTTCTTTTATACAAGCACACTTTTATTTTCGTACGTTACGTTACGTCCTTTTCTTTCTGTACACACACATAAATGGCAGTGCATTAACCCGACGCGACGCTGACGCTGCGGCTGATCTAATATGCATGGAGTTTTACATTTACCATTTACCTACGCCACTACTACTACTACATTATTGGAGTAGAGTAACTACTAGTACGACCATCAACATCACTATCACTATTTTTCTGTGTTGTTTTCTTGGTTGCTTTCTGGTTTGGTGATGGTGGTTGTTGGCACTTTTTCGCTATGATGGCGATGATGATTCTGCTGCTGACGATGATGATGTGGTGTGATATGTATATGTTGAATTTTTCTTCTCTCTCTCTCTCTCTCTCTCTCTCTCTCTCTCTTACTCACTCTCGTGGTAGTTGTTGTGGTAGTAAAAGCGATGATAGTAAATTGTGTTTTTAGTTGGGAAACCGTGATTGCTCGTTCAGGTTCCTTATCCGTTTAATAATGCACAGTACTGTACCGTAGAGAGATGTTATGTTGTCTCCTTTTTTACAACAACCAATAATGCATACATATTTTTACTTTACATCTCTGTGTAATATGTATCATTATTTTATTACATCTGCGTACAGTAAAGCTTTAGTAAGCAGAGCATCGTCGTCGTCATCATTATCATCAACAACTTAGAACCATGAATAATGCTAGAAATTACTTAGGGGTTTAGTGTGTACCTACTTAAGGAGATACATTAAATGTCATGCTGCTGATAGTATTTTGGTTCTCTCCCTCTTTAGAAGATTCTTTTCATCTAGCAGATCATACATGATGATGATTGTAAATCGAAAGAAAAAAGTTTCTGGTGACGGTGACATTGGTTTCAAAGCGAAGTTTTTTTTGCTTTATTCCATTTTCATCCTCGTAAGTTATTATCTAGTCCTGCGATAAATTAAAAGAAATCAAATTAAATTGAAACATATCAAAAAGCTGTACATTCGTTTGCTTGTGCATGTTGTTGAGCAACAGCGTAGACACAACTGAAAAGAGATACCACTGTGGGGTGGTATGAATCATGTTGGGTTGGGAATAGGATGAGGATGCACCTAGTATGCATATGTTTGTATGCATAAAGCCAAATTTGGCCGATTATTATAGTTGATTTGAAAGATATAATATAATATTAGTCATCAACTTTAGCTTGAAATATAAAAAACGTCGTCATACGTTGTTTTGTATAAACTGAAATGAAAACTACAAAAAAGACAGCCAGATTCATATTGAGGCTATTTTGTTAGTTAGTACTAACTATTGCTCTTGTTGATCATCCTTATCTTAACGATTTTTTATTTTCTCATATGATTTTGTCTATTCAGTTGGTCCATATTAATTTTTAGATTCCGTTGATTCCATAGAGTAAACGTTATAACAACAAGACTGGTGTAACCATTACAAAAAAAAGTTTAGTATGCGATGAGTTTTTAGGCGACTCGAATGATATATATTATTGGAAGCAGTATATAAAAATTTTGAAGTTATAACGGTTTCTAACGGTTACAGTTACGAAATCCGGGTAAAAATGTGTCACAAATTGTTTTTAAGCCGAAACGAGTCGAATGATATATTGTATGCCCTATGTTGCTATTTCANCCGGGTAAAAATGTGTCACAAATTGTTTTTAAGCCGAAACGAGTCGAATGATATATTGTATGCCCTATGTTGCTATTTCAAAATTTTGAAGTTGTAACGGTTTCTAATGTTTGCCGTCGTCCGATTTGGCTGAAAATTGGTCGCAGAGTAAGGTATTGACCTATAATGTCTGTGTGCCAATTTTGGAGTCAATTGGTTGAGTATAGCGTTATCATCATACACAAACACAGATAGGATACCATTCGCAATAAGATTTGTGCAAATGAAAATGTGTAACAAAACTTAATATTATAATAACTAGAGAATAAGAAACTCCAATTATGAAAGTTTGTGATTGTTCCTGTGTTATTTGAAACGCACCGAATGAGAAGTTTAGATTTTCTCCCATTTAAAATACAGTGTAAAGTCTTGTAACCAAGCTCGATAATGGTACATTCCTTATTCATCGCAAAAAATCTTGCTTTCTTTCAGTCTATTTAGTCTATGGTTGATTCTGATTGAATTTTAAAAACGATTACATAAAACGCATTTTAATGTTCGAAAACTCAAAGAAATAAGAACAGTAATAATCATCATGTGGTCATAAACTGTCTTTTATGTGTATTAAGACAGGTTGCAATCAACTTGTAGTAAAAAGATATATAACCCGATATGATTTTTAAACCATAAAACCAATCCAAATTTAAAATAACGTATTATAATCTAAAGATTATGAAAGCTTGTCAGTAATAAGAACCGCTGACTGTTTATTGTATCAGTAATAGTCGTCTTGTTTGTTTTCGTTTGAAAAACTTTGCTTTACGCAAATATAAACTCCTATGTATACATACCTAGGTGGAAATTCTTACAAACGTTCCTGCAGTAAACTTTTTTGAAAATTGAATCTTTTGGGTAAAATCCCTAAAAAATGCGAAGAGATTCCCGAAATTGTGCTCCTACTATGTATATGTTTAAACCCTTTTTAGAAATCTCTAATAAGCAAAAAAACAAATCACAGATCTAAATGTGATTATTTTTTACTCCTTCTTAAATCCTTAATGTACAATTAGCACAAAAACAATACTTACACGTGTACGCTAACATTATTTTCACTAAAATCCCTGGGCAATAATTAAAATCGGCGAAAATATCCCTAACGGCAACCAGCTTCAATTACTTCTACATACTTTTAGGATAGAACTCCCCTAATGAATGCATAAACTAATTTTTTAAATGGGTGATTTTCTTTTGTTAAAGGTAAGTTTTCACGGGCGCCATTTTATGTTGATATGCATTCAATGCTCCTGGTGACGTCAAATGCTAAAATCCCGTACCAACTTCATTGGTTAGAAAAACAGCTCAGCAAATATGTATGTTCTGGTCCCTTTGTAATACAGTTGAGCAATTCCTGGGAACTAAATGTGTCAAGTTAAGTTTCGTTTTAAATGTACGCCTGTTTGCCAAAAATCGAATTTCCCTGACTGAAGACTTGCTATTTTAAAAACTTCTTTGAAAAAATCTGGGTGAGAAAATACGATGCAAATAAGGCTTCGCACAAGATCTTCATTGGAGTTGCCATGCTGCGTAAGAATTTCCACACGTGTACATGTAGATGACAAAATAACTGATTTTCTGCCATAGTTTTGTACTTCGTGTAATTTCCTTTGATTATTCCTATCACCTTGATTCCTATAACGTAAGGTAAGTCAGCATCAGGACTCTTATGCTTGATAGTAGATTTGATTTGGCTCGAAAAGAATATAAACGGTATATGTTTAGGTGTGAGGTTTTCTTTCCTGGCTGGACGTTTCTCTTATCAGAAGTTTTTCGTTTTATCACCAATGTAATTTATCAATTTTATAAAATCGGTTTTCCTGTAATAATAAATTATAAATCAACATGCAAGTGATTCCCGCAGCGAAAGTCAGACGGGAAACGTTTTCAATATAAAACTTACGAGATGCTGTCATAATATGTAATTTAATTTATTTATTACTCTTTAATTTTAAACAATCGACTTCTCTTATATAATAATAATAATAATAATAATGAAACTAACTACTAATTATTTGTAAGTAAATATGTAACAGGATTTTGAATAAATGAAACGTGCACAGTGATTTTTATATGATGCGGAAGATCATTCATTATCTTTTGTATCTGATAGCTGATTTAATTTGTAGTGTAAGTGAAAGTAATAGAACAATCTCTATAATAATAATTATTGTTCAATTACTACATTATACAATCTCATACCCGACATTGGCGACATTGTCAACACTAAGTATTAATTACATTTTTGGGAAAACGTTTAGTTGCGCAAAACATTGCTCATTATTAGAAGCCTCATCGTAGCAAAAAGTATCTTTGTGTTTCTCTCCAGTGGTGGCGTTGCCTTGCTTAGTTGGCAGTTTGCGTGGTCTCCTTGTAGCAGCCGCAGCAGCGCCCTTCATCTCTAAATACTCA
Source organism: Callyntrura guangdongensis (assembly GCA_027744295.1). Classification (NCBI taxonomy): domain Eukaryota; kingdom Metazoa; phylum Arthropoda; class Collembola; order Entomobryomorpha; family Paronellidae; genus Callyntrura; species Callyntrura guangdongensis. The sequence continues at coordinate 7,669 of JAHZNB010005743.1, forward strand.
CGCAAGCACTATAGCAGCAACAGTCTGAATTCTGAATCGCATACCAGTATTAGTATAAAAAACAGAAAAGCAGAAAGCTTCTTGGCTGTTCAAGGTATAAAAAGGTATACTCGACTCAAAACCGTATGTACCGGCTAGTGCGATGCTTTTCTGCAAGAAGAATATTCACAACAAGAAGTTTGTTTGCCTTTATTTTGAACACAGGTAAGGTAGGATGCTTTTGAAAGTATAATTTAACCTTCATAACGTGTAACTGCGATGCAAAATAACGTAAATCGGTACCCTTTCTCTCTCTCTCTCACACACATACACACACAAACAGCATCTTTACAATTAGTCATATTTTGCCTGCAACCAGCCAAGTAAACGCAAAAATATCACTGTTGCGGCTGTGGCAGTAAGGTAAATAATCAGAGGTAATTGAAAGCTTACAAAATCCATCCATAACTGGAAGCGTCTCGTTTTCTAAGAAAAAACAATTTAGGCAAAAATACGATGTTTTAAAGGAATTGAAAAAGTTGTTGTTGCTCGTGCATGTACACAATTTCGTGAGCACTAAAGCACTCATATAATATGTAAATATAATATGTTGTATGTAAAACTGCCGGTAGTCCCGGCCTATTTTAAGCATGCTTGTTGAACGTTTCAAATCCAACTTGTATTATTTGTCAGCGTGTGCAATATCAAAAACATCTCATTCAGTACTAAAAATGCAAACCTATTGGACAGGCAAACATCATTACAAAAGAACAAATTCAATGCATTCAAAAAAAATTATTATACGACTAGGTTTTCGGTAAAAAATTAAAGAGAATATGTGAAGTTACTGAAACAACACTGCTTTTCATACCGCTTTGTTTGCTGCTGGTGCTGACTTAAAGTAACGATTTAGAAAACTGAATTTGAACTCAGATTGTTACTTATAATCATTGTAATTCGTAGCTTGTTAGCAAAGTAGTTTTTCACTCACTTGATCAATTGCAATACACTCATCATCATCATTATCATCCATATTATCATCCATGCTGTGGCTGTTGTTGTGGACTGTGGACCAGAGTACCACACTTCTTGTTTGTTTGTATGTAAATAGATACGTTTGTTTCGCTTATGTAAGTAATGTATGTGCGTGAAAAAGTTCAATGTATACGGCATACTGTGCACAATACATTTAGCTTATTGTAGGCACAATGAGTGACGCTTCAGAGAATGGCAGCAGCGTCAGCGTCATACCAAGAGGAGGTTGTTATTATATGTACGTAGCGTAAACAAACGACACATACACGCAATTGGCTACGTGAATACTTTTCGGTGTGCTTATGTTTGCTTATACTTTAGTGTGAGCATATGTTCCAGGAGTTTTAAAAAACTAACTCATAATAAAAATACAAGGATGAGTGTACATCTACTTACTAGTATGTATATATGTTGTGGTAAACGGCCATTTTCGCGAGCTTAGTAATCGTAGTAATCACTTTGCGTAAATAAGAGTAAGGCCAAGATTACAACATTTTTCATTACTGCTATAAGGAGGTGTGTGAACATGGGACTCTATTTGCTGTAGGAAGTAACACGATTTTTAATAATTTTAGGCAATGTTGGAAACTAAAACTCGGTAAGCTTGGAACAGATGAATGTCGGCTTGCCGGCACGATAGAATGTTAAGAAAGGCACCTGAATGAGGGTCACAATTATTGAGGACTACCACAGTGTAGCATGCGGCGTGCCATTTTACGATGTGACAACTGTGACTTAGGTAGTAGTAGTTGAGAAATTGACGACTATGCTGTAAGGTCTTCTAAACTCATTTTACTTAATACTCCATTTTCTCTTATGGCTTCCTTTCAACTTATTATTACGATCTCCTGAATATGCCGTTAAAACTCATGGTGTCATCTATTTCTGCAATCAACAGAAAAGGAGACACTCAGGTAAAATGAAACTATAGGGAAAATGGAAAAAATCGGGTTACGTGTTTACGTCGAATGTGTCAGCGTCAGTGAATACGTCGACGTTATTGACAGCATGTACCATACGCAGCAAACTGCGCAGTAAATACAGACATGGAGTAGAAGCAGTACTGTATATACGAAGTACTTCACGAGCTTTACGTTTTGGGTTTTCAGCAGCAGCACAACTCCAACACAACGTACACGACAACTCTAATATGCTACAAAAGCAAACAAAACGTTCCCTATTTCAAGGTCCCTTTCCTTCGATCGAAATCACCAAAATACGCATTTCTTTTGTACGTATGTTCCTTTGTATATAAAAAAATTTGGTAATAATCACAAAGCAGCACACCACTACTATCAACTACAAACAAAGTTTTGCAAAGTCCGTAAAAAAGTGTAGGCTATAGATCCTATATACATATAACAAACAAGGGAAACGTATAGCTTCATCATAGCTTGTTGTGGGTTTGAATTTTGCTTATTTACGTACACCAGGTTAGAAATTTGTTTTCAACAATAATAACAGCTCTACGAAAGTACTGGCAATAAAAGTGTATTGAATTGACGTTGTACTTATTGATGGATTAGATACCGAGATAACATTTAATGGTGGTGCCATGACCTACATATTTGAGTGGAATAATAGACAATATACCTTTCGTCATCTGGCCAGATGGAAAATGGATTAAAAGGGAAGACGTGAAACGCATACGAGGTAATTGATTGAGCTAGTGTTTCAAACAGCCATTTCAAAATTACTTTTTGAAGAAGCGTCTCATGTTCACAGTAGTCACCGTCAACCACCATACATACACTTGCTTTTACAGTAATGAGCGATGTTGTTGGTGTGCTTACAATACTAAATATGCATTGGCTTCAAGATCATATAATATGATCCAACATTATAGCAGCAGCAGCGGCACAGGCAATAGGAGTAATTGGGAGTTATAGTACGTTATACTCAAAGAATAATCCAATGTCAAACTCATAAGGACAAGGAAGTGAATAAACGATTTATACCCATCACACGCGCCGCCTGTAAAATACACACGTACACACAAAACAGGCGTTGCGACCGTAAACCTGTGTCGTAAAACCGTGCTCGTTTATTTAACGACTAATTCTTTTCACATGCATTTTCCCTCTACTATTGACACAATTGATGTTTGGAAATGTGTGTGATCTCTCCTTTTATTTTATTCAGCAATTATACAGAATGCAGCTTTGTCATTTCCACTTAATTTTCCTGCAATTCTTTATGAACTGCCGCGTTCCCCATAAATTCAGTATACTCATACGCAAATGTGCATGGAGCTAATGTAGCATGTACCGTTTTGCAAACAATTGCATATTATATTCATCTTTAATTCGATGTATTTCTCTTCAAACATATCTACATGAATCATGAAGCTGATGACTTGGCTTTGTAGCAAGGCACCTTGGCTGCGACATTTTTGCTAATTCTCTAAGGCTTGTCATTTGCTGGCTTGCGAAAACAATTTTTGCAAACAACAGCAGCATTACAAATTTATACGAAGAGTCATACGATGATGATGCGCTATATAAACCCGGTACCAAGAGCAGTGTCACAATAATATTCAGCACAACAACTGCTTCCATGTAAGAACTACTACTATACTTTCAAACAAGTCGAAAGCGCTTAATTTGCCATCTGTGTATCCCATTCAACCCTCTCCTCTCTCTACCATTTTCTACTTTTTCCTCGTACTGTGTGACGCGTAACGAGTGTGTATTTTGAGCTTTCCATTTCCACCAAGAAATGCATACATAGATATAATATATCTTAATATTTTTCCACATACATGCATATGGCGTAGAGCAAAACTAAACAGAAAATGGGCAACGCTGCTAGCTTGATGATGTGGTGAGTACGCGAAAGGCAGAAATGTTACTCGTTATCCAGCAAAACAGAAAATAAGGTATTGTTTACTAGAAAACCCCTAATAATATAATAGCGTGGATGGAATGCAAGAAGTAATTTTTGTAAACGGGGTGTCAAGAGAGAGAATTCGGCTAAATACGGATACGAACGTACGAAGGAAAAACCCTGGATTTACCGTGTTACCGCTACTGCTTGTGTCCGTGTGTTTGCGTGTTCTCTTAAAATAGTTGTGATACTGCATGTAGGAAAAAGCAAACCATCTAAAAGTTTTCCTTGAAACTCGCATCCCACTTAAACTTGATAACACTTGATAGTAAAGACATACAAACGTACAAAATAATAGTATACATATATCTTTAGCGTAGATAGAAATCTATGCCGATAGTAAAAGCAAAGCCTGAAAACTTTTCTCTATAATTTTTTTTCTCTCCCTGCACACATATGCAACGTACATTCGTAGTAGAGTAGGGTACAGCGATCAGCGGCAGTGTTCATGCTACAACAACTCTCTCACTCACCCTATCTTGTTCTCCCTCTCTCTCCCTGTAAACTCATTTTTATCCATCCATTCCATTCTTCTTTCCTTCCAAAATGTTTTGAATGATCACGAAAGCAAACTTACTACAACACTACAACTACTACGACTGACTTACTACTACGAGAGCTACATAGCCACACACTTCACACACATCACATGCTTTTTCACGACGATGATGATGATAAAAGCAATAACAGGAATGTATGGAATATTATTACGCGCACACCACCATCACGGTCACCACCGTCACTCTTACTATTGTAGTAGTATGAACTGTGTGTGTGGAGTGGAGTATAACCAACTGATAGTTAGGTACATATAGTAATCCTTCTATACCCATGTCAATCCCTGATACCATATTTGACTTTGCTCGTAGCGTAATATTATCACCTCAGCCAGAATAGCGTGATAATACTCTCTGTAAATGTAAACCTTCAAGATAATATCAAATGTGTGGGGAGAGAAGCAGGCAAAGAAGGAACATGATATTTTCTCAGAGAATACACAACGTGGATAAAAAACAATTGTGTTATGAATCCCTCCATTATTTTTCCACCGCCACACTACTACTACTACTACACAGAGCTCAACTGCTCCAAAGGATTTTTCGCCAGATCCGTGCCGTGCCATGCAATGTCGTGTGGAGATGATGATAATAATGATGATCAAGTTTTGTACGTATGTGTGTGTACGTAGATTGTTGTAGGTAGTGTGTGGTGGTAGCAGAGCTGAAAAGAACATAATGTTCGTAAAACATATAATAACAAAACAACTCACGCTTCTCTCTCTCTCTCTCTCTCTCTCTCTCTCTCCTCTGTTTTTTATTATTGCATGTGTATTTTACACATGCCATGTTTCCCACTTCTTCGCTGTATATTACTGCGACTGCTACTGCTGTACCCGTACATGTATGCTAGGGCAAAGCAGCAGAAGGGCGAGATTTTGACTGATCAAAAAATCCTTCTTCTTCTCCATGCTATACCATTTTTTATAGGGGCATATATATCGTGTAGTATACGCTTTTAATGTAAGAAACAAACCCATCCAAAAAATATTTTTCCCTGACACATTGCTGTTGTACGCTCAACACACATTCACATATTATACACATTTTACTCGTACTTACTTTACTACTACTTACTACGACTACTACTACACAAGCTCGTAAGACAAGTATTATGCCTCTCTGATGTGAAAAAGAAGTTTCGGATAGCAGACAACCAGTCAGTTACACTTACAATACGGAAAAAGAGAGAGAGTCCGTCAGCGTCGTCGGAGTCGGTTTTTGTGTTAGTTCGACTTTTCCTCATTGTACAAGATACACAATTACAACATACTGTACACTGATTATTGTTTAACCAAGTAAAAAATTACCCATACCAAGCTATTATATTTAGAAATATTCCTGTTGCCCCTTTTAAATGAAAGTCAAACTATGAACTTTGGAACAAATTAACATACATACATACATACATATAATACCTGCTACTACTATTTCAACTATTACTATCAATGTAATAGCGTTTTTTCTGTATTTATATGTGTGCGCGCATATAAACACTAACATTTTGATAAGCAAAATAGCACTTCACGACAACTACAAAAAAAGAAAGATAAATCGTCGTATTGTTTACATACCTCGTTTTTGTTGTTGTTAAACTCGGTGCCCTAGTGTGCGCATACATACATTACTACAATACAGCAATAATAGTTGTGTGACACATGTTCTGTTCGTTTGATTTTTACTTCAGCGTGTAACAGTTTAATGTGACATGTGTCAACAGTCAAATGTCGTGCAAGACAACACTAGTAATGTAAGTGCAAACATTTTCTCCCTCTTATTTCTAGGGGAAGAAGGTAAAGTGAAAAAAAAAAGGATTTCGTCTTGGGAAAATAATGTCATGAATAAGCATTTACCGTGATTGATTTTTAGTACGGCGCGTTCGCGTGTGTGTGTCACTAAAATTTGCCGTTACATTTCCGCTGTATCCTTCTTACGTTTATGATTAAATGAAAACGGGAGGAAAACAATCAGAAGAAAGTAATAAACAAGATTGAAAAAGGATTAAATGTTTGTGCTATTGGACACAAGTGGCTGGAAGAAACATCCTATATACCAACATCATACTATTGATGAGAATTTGACATTTGGCTGCATGATGTAATTTGAATGACAGTTGCATAAATAAAAAATCATCGCTCCGTAGAGTACAGTGAATATATGGGACAAGGTTAAAAAAATATTGCGAAAATCTGTTACTGTTGTTTATGGTGTGTTTCTGCAAAAAAGAAATTACAAAAAACGCGAATGCCCGCAAAAGTGGCTTACGTTGCTTTACATGTTTAAAGAGTTTTGTGTGGTAACAGCACTAACCACCGTTTTTCATCGCTGTATCACGATTTGCGAAATTCTGAGCGGAGGATATCCTTAAAAAAGTAAGTTTTGTTGTTATAAAAATAATTTGTACTCATAATGAAATCAGCAGTCGGGTTACTGCATTTCTAATTGTGTGGATGTTGTAATCATATTAAGGGTAATTACAATAAGGAAAGAAGCGAAACCCATTGTGAGAAAAATCTCCAGCTAATTGAGAGTACATTTTGGATAAAGCATTTTCTTAACGAAAACTTGTAGCAGGAGTAGAGATTTGTTTCGTGTTCGTTCCGTACATAAAGTTACCAGAGAGAAACAGATCCCATTATCCGCTGCTGCTTTTTCGTTACTAACAGAAGTACTAGTACCTTCATGTATTATTTTGCCGATGAAATCTACTATTTCATTGGAGTATTGAGGTTAGCGTGTTTGTCTGTCTGTCCGTCACTCTACAGTCTAGATGCTTCAGACGATTTGGCTCAAATTTGGCACACAGGCACCTCAGAGTAGTGGCATCTCTGGGATGTAATTTGAGCAAATTTGGTTTACCCCCAGAGGGTCATTTGGGGGTCAAAAATTAAACTTTAACTAAAATGATTCAAATATAGCACACAAGGGCCTTAGGTTAGTGGTATCTCTAGGGTGCCATTTTAGCAAATTTGGTTGACCCCCGGGGGTAAAAAATTAAACTTTATCCAAATTAGCTCAAATTTTGTATAGCGATACCAAGTCGACTGACAAGCCAAAATAACAAGTTTTTATCAATTCAATCAGCTTTTATCAATACAGCTTGAATCAACTTTCATCGGCGTCTCTATAGCAGCGATTAAGCTTCTTTATTGTTGTTATTATTATTATTATTATTATTAATATTATCGAGATGAACAAGCAACTTGACTTTGAGCTCTCTGTTGTAAAATTTTGGTTTAGAGGTGTGTGTGCAACTATATGCAACATGACTTGTGTGTATGATTGCTCACCACTTCGTACATGGATGGGTGTATACATATCAGTGAGCTCCCAGCCGCGGAGCAGCGTAAATAGGGATTACAGGAGAAGAACAGAAGTGCGTTTTGCGTTGTTGTTGTTTTCGTTGTCGTCGCTGGGTTCTAAAAAGAACAGCGTTACTACCACATGATGCCTGCTATGTGATAGGCATCATCATTATCATCTTCTCTTCTTCATATACTCACAACTCATCATGGATTTTTGGATCATATTATTATACAACAATAACAGCAAGAAAACTTCATCAAAATGTGTTTTTATAAAAAAAGAGTATAATATCACGATACACTGATGCGTTTAACTTGTATCGCTTCTTTGAGATGATGTGTGGTTGGGATGGGAAGCTATGAGAAGTGAAGAAGAATGTGTACGCAACGCAGACAGGCGAGGCAAAATAACATGTATAGGTAGGTACGTACCACGATGTTGTGATGAGGTTGATGATGATGATGATATACAAGTACAGTAGATGGACAATATGTAGCAGGGGAAAATACTGGGATCATCATGGAATAATGGAGTAATGCAGATAATAATACGTTTTAAGACGAACCATTTACTTTTTTCTTTTTTCCCTTCAGGCTGCTCCTACACTGCTGCTGTTTTTCTCTGCATTTTCTATTACCGTATCGTAACATTCGTAACATGTTTGACTCTTCTCAGAAACATTTAGAAAATAACAATAATAATAAGATTTCTGGTATTCAAGACGAGCATTGACCCATGTACAGGTATGTTGATGTGCACAAGGAAATTAAGAGTGGATCATTTAAGAAAACGTCGTACGTATTGCAGTGTGTCAGTCAAACAGCGTTTGAAATTTGGTATGTGTGTGAGAGAGAGGGAGAGAAGAGCATCGTTGTTAAAAAGGGAAACTGAAATGTTCATTTATGTATAATTTTGTGTATACCCCCACCCCCTACCTACGCCGCACACATATTATGCATTTTATTCTTCTTAATTATATTTTCTTCTCGTACAACAGGCCTTTACTGGCACTGTAAAAAGAAAGAAAAGAAAGACACAGCCAGATGTTTCATAATAATGTGTGTGTATATGTATGGATGTGCGATAGAAAGTGGTTTCACTTTTTTGCGTGCATTTGCGGCTTATTTTCAAGTTTGACACTGACACCATCAGGTTTGCTCCTTTGCTCGTATTCGTGAACAGATATGAGCTGTTTGTCTGTGTGCCTATCTATCTATGTACATGGACGTAGTTTTAAACTGCTTTGATTACTTCACACAACAACATATACCGACTACCGACATATTATTATTTTAGAGACGTGAGCAGGTATTTTGCTAGTATTTTGATGCGGAGTTTTGGAGGCATGGTTGGTGTATTGAATCTTTTTATTGGTGCATTAAAAAGTAACATTACCTGAAAGGAAATTTGGAAATTTGGGTTAAAAATGAAACGCCAACTGCAAAGCATGTGTCGATATAAAGCTGTTCATTACATGGGATTCATTTCACAGAGCAGTTAAAATGGAATGCGTGTTTAGTGAAATGGTTCTCATTAAAAACACAAGACTTGTATCAAATCCGATACACCTGAATGGGATCGTTGTAGTTTTGTGGTAGTCTTGATTCAATTACGTTGACATACCTCACTTATGATTATAAAAATCAAATAATTTTATGTTGCCCATTCGCTTTATAAGAAAACCAATATCTTATCACATTTTTTGTAAAGATGCTTGGAATTCTCCAGGATTAATCATTTGTGAGGAAGTGCTGTTTGATTTTAGCTGAAGCAAAAGTTGACTACTGCTGTTATTGGAACTCGAAATGCCGACTTTTGTGGTTTATGACTGCCTTACAAGTCGTAAAAGAACGTAATTTTATGCGTCACAGCCTAAATAATTGGCAAAAGTTGCATTTAGTAATAAAACGACACATAAAACTTAGCACGACAAAAAGGAGACGTGTGTCCGTGTCATCTATTACCTATGTATCTACATCCCTTCTTACCTGTTCGCTATTCCTTGAGAAAGTATGACCGTCTGACATCGCGTTAATATTTTTGCGTACAACTTGTGCTAAGAAAGAAATGTTCCAACAGTTGACAGCAAACAACTATCAAATTGTTGAGAAGGGGAAAGAACAGCTTATTGCTATCATATTATTTTTGTGGTAGAGTTATGTGTACCGCTGTATTGTAAAATGATCCGAATATTTTGCTTTTAATAAAGTTTTATCTGACTGAGTAAGACAGTAGCTACTAATGTTGCAAATCAGTAAACATGTTGGGCAAAAGGTTTATCGTTTACTTTTTACTTTATCGGCATTAATAAATTTTACAGTGATTTTATGGATAATATGGAATAAAATCGAACCTAGTATTTATTTCAAAAATTATTTTATTCGCCAGAAAAATCGTTATACTTTTGTTTACTACTTTCAAAATACTGCGTTGTAGCACATCACATTATTTCGGTTATCACTAAATTTACTCACAAAGAAAGTAAGAAAAAATGGAAATAACAGCAGTGTTGGTCTTTAAAAACTTTTCGTAAGTGAACGTAAACGAATAGTGAAAATACCCCTTTTCACTATTCGTTTCAACAACAAGCTCAAACCATTTATACATGCCCCTCTTTGACTCTTGGATCTGTAGCCCGAACCACCATTTACTTGCAAGTACTTTTCTTTGCTAAGTCACCTTTGTAAATGCAAATGCTCCACTAAATATCTTATAGCAATGTTGCAAAGTCAATGTTGAAAAATGAAAAGTATGAGAATGCAAAGTTGAAAAACACAATCTACATTGCAAAATTTGAGTCTCTGTCTGTCCCATCAAAGCGTTACTTTTCAAATACTTAGAAATTTGTTAAAAGCATGCAAGATACATACCCTACCTTACTAATGGTAAGAAAATAAGTTGCACTTATAGCATAATTAATTTTTGCTTCGTTCGTTTATAGTTATTGGATAAACTTTGATAAATTATGAAGGCAAAGGATTTTTTGCAGGGGTATGTGGGAAGTAAAACATGTGCAAATTTGCTTTAAAAGACGTACTATAACTTACCTTTTAGGATTTTACACTTCTAAATTTGTAATATACCTAGTAATAGGTTGCGCATTTTACATGTTATTAAATGTTATTGCCGCACTTTGAAAATTAATTAACCTTTTTCTTTTACGGCATGCTAAATACTAACGTTTTTCGGGTTTGAACTTTACTTTATTTCCGCTATTTTGAACTAATTATTAATTTATAAGTGTGTTTAATTAATTACAAATAACAAGCTTAGAATGTTCACAGCCGATTGTATGTATTTACTAATATGCTAAAAATTCCACTTAAAAAGAACCTCCATGAATACAGGAACAAGAAAGAAAAAACGTGTAAAAAATTGTCGGACCCTCCTTGTAGACGGTATTGACATATAGCGAGTTTGAGACAAGTCAATTCTGCTTTGAAGCAGTTTTATTTTCAATTTACACGAGTACCTACATCATGTTTTTTTTTCTTTCTCCAAACTCATAAAAACGAGCTGATATGCGTGGACAGTTTTCAATTCTAACCACTAGTTCATCCTCGTCATTAAATTTATCCTACTAAACTTGCTGTCAATATACTAAAGCCATAAATACACACGGCTTCTTTTCAGTAAAGAACAAAGGACACATTAAAATCTTGTCTGAATAAATTATCACGAGATGTTATGAGAGCTGTAAGCTGTAGTTTCTTGTGTCCGTCCATATACCTTAGTTTGGCATAATATATGTCCACTAAGAGTAAACTGCAGCCAGAAAATTATATAACAGAACACAAATAAAACCAGTAATCAACGTGGTCGTGGGCACGTAAGAAGGCCAGACGAGCCTGAATGTCTCCTGGACCTGGTTTCTCTCCTTTTTTTGTCGTGTTCTTCAATATGCAGCTGTAGAATATCTTTCTGCGTGGGTACCCAGTAATGGCAAGGAGGATGACGTTAGTTTAATACTATTCGCTTGAAATCTTCATTATTACCGAGTTGCTTACACACGCATCTTTACTTTTGAGGTACATTTCCACTTCTCTCTCTCTCTCTTTATGATGAGATGTGAGAACAAGCAGAGACATTTCTCGTTTTTGGTTTCACTTCAAATTACAAAATAGCAATGGACATTTAGAGGGTAACAAGGATATAAAGGAGCAGTAATTTTGCCAAGCCTGTTCCATCTGGAACGTTGTTTAAAAAACCTTTTTATCATTCACATCATGCATGCGTCCGATAGCTGGTATTAATAAAGTAAACGAATAAAATTATGTTGGATTATTGTAGAATTTTTAAAATATTTTGGGTATCAAACATTCTAGTAGCCATTTAATTTAAAAGCGGAGCTACCCATTTGTCCTTACCCTTGTCTAGTGGCATCACTGATGATTTACTGTCACCAATTCATCGCTTTGGTTTGCTAAAAAAAAGTAAGAATTGACTTTTTGCTTTCAATAGTCAAAGTCACGTGGATTTTACATGTTCGATAGCAATCAACCACACGATTCGGGCTTTCAATTCAATTCAAAATTACATTTTCTGTACATCTTTCTTTATCAATTGAGTAGTTCTCTCAATCAAATATCTTGAAATCTAAAAGTATCTCTATTAACAAGGCGAGATGCAGCGGTAGGACGATTTTCCACATGAGTCATTGTATTCGTATT
>JAHZNB010005744.1:0-22429 GCA_027744295.1 Callyntrura guangdongensis
AGCATCAACATCCATCATCATACAGTTCATAGTGTAGTGCATTGCGGCGTTCCAACACTATACATTATTTTTGGAGTTTTAGTATTTTCATCATTTTCTTCAGCCATGATGATTTGCCATTTTTTCCAAATTACAATGATCACAATGAATGATGATATCGAGGATAAACGCTATTTCGTGCAAATATTATTATCTCCTTCATTCCGAACTATCAAATATATCGAATCAAATCGAACGAACGAACGAATCAAAATATATTTTAATAAATACGGTCATGTTCTTCCATACCCAGTGAAACAATCGATTGAACAATCATCTCCAGAATCGACCAACCTTTGACAAACACAATGTTTCAGGATATTTTATCTTTTATTTTTTTAAATGGCTACTAAGAAATAACGCATAGCGACCAGACATTGTATTGATACTATTCAAGTTTCTGTCGCTTCTTGAGTCCTCCTAACTCCAATTTTGTCAATATTACATATCCGTCATAAGGTCAACATTGTTACCGAAAAACAAATTAAAAATCTTCCAAATTCTTTCACACGGGGTGGTTTGATACGGCTGTAACTTACGGAACGTACCCAGTTACAGACTACACTACACAAACCATTATTTTGATATTGTTCCTTTTTTGTTAGAACCCTCCCACACACATGTACCTGACTGTGTCCATTTTTATGTCATATTATAACAGTATTTTACACAAATTTAATATCCTTTGAATTTGAATAAGTACAATGAGCCGACCATATTCTACGTAGTTATTTTTTCTTTGTTTTTCAACGTTGTCAATAAAGTAGTGGCACACCAACCAATTCATTAGCAAATACGAAGAATTGTTGCCAGCAGCTCACTAATAAAAGTGTGCATAACAATACAATGTGTATATGCTAATAATAATAAATGCTAATTTTGATGAAAAACAATGAAGCTTTCCACGACAGCGAGGACACACAATGTAAGCCACATAAAACATAGAAACCACTTTGTTCGCTCATCATCATCGTGCTCAGTAGTAGTCGTCAGTCGTCAATTCAAGCTCATTAGAATAATGTAGTTCATAAAATTTTAATTAGCAGAAAAAATGTACTAGAACAGACGCAGATGTTAATTTGTGCACATGTGTAGGTAGGTAGGTTGAATTAGCTGTGAAAATCACAATATGGCAAACCTTTTTTCACTGGAAATGCTTTTGTTTTCACATTTTGATATTATGCTTTTTATACTTGGTTTTTTTCATAACGCTATTTGTGGATGTACCTCCTTCAAAAACTTCACTAATGACATTATTGATAATTGGCAGTGTTTCCATTAAATAGTCTGTAATTTTTATACGGCATCATGTTCACAGTTACATATTTCAGAGGAGCAAGCGCAGGATCGTTTATATTTACAGAATTACTTAAATCTATGGCGCCAGTAAATCTAATCAAACACTTGAATACATGATGCTCGTCTGAAGCTAGTATCGGCAAATAGACCGTGTGTGTGTACATTTTTATGGAGAAGGTGTGAGGGTGTTCCAACTTTCAATAACGGAAAGAACCATTAAAATATTATTCTTGATATTATTTATGTTTTGGAGATGTGTGATTTATCCGATAACTTTAAAGTTACTAAAATTTAAAGCTGTTAGCATACGAAGTTTGATGAGCTCTGTGATCCAATAAAATGTTGAAATAGACATACATGAAAATAGACAAATTTTTAGTAACTTTTTACTGCGACACAACAAGAAAGGTAAAAAAGGTGTTACAACATAAAATCGATCTAACGAGTATTTCCTGTGAATTAAATTTGTTAACACTGCAAAAACGACGGAAATTCATGCTATTGAAATGTGTGTAATGGAATTATTGTTAAACCTCTGTTCTCGTCTAATTGTTGGAAATCAGCCTTTGTTGACACATACTAGACGTTACTCATACATACATTGTTTTACGTACTCGCGCTCGCAACAGTTTAAACATTTAGATTAATTAATTACAGTATTTACAAGTATGATCATGATCAGGGGTGCTACAATACTTCGGATATAAATGCAGGCATTTATATTATTCAGGGAACTAGGCCGAGAAACTAAATACTTATTACGGCCTGGTTTTATGTTTTGTGTTTGCTACAATATTTATTGTAAATAAAGGTTATTCTTTAGCACAAAGTGTTGTTACATTTACGTTTATTTGCCGGATCATATCATACTATCAAATGTAGAATGTTGGCTGAATTCAAGAGCACCAGTGTTCAATTATCAGTTTGCAAATATACAAAAACCAATGCATATATTTTGACACCAGCTGACACTTTTAAAGGAAGGTTTAAAAGTAATCGGAAAAAGCACATATCTTTAAAATCCACAGGACGATACTTTGCACCCATGGAAAAAATTAACACCGAGCACATAAGAGCACGTCAAACCTTTTAAATGCGGCGTTCTATTACTATTACTCCACAGTGGAAATCGAGGGAAACACTTGTCAGAATAATTAACTCCAATTAAATATTCATTAATATTAAATTAATTTACCCAGTTTGACACACGCTTTACATTATCATACGACGACACTGCAATTAATTTCCAATAGGTCCACATCGACAGTTGTCCTAAATGCTGATTAGGAGGAAACCGTTGTTTGTTCAAATTTGGAGAGAAGTAAAGTAGAACAAAAACCTATGACAATGATATCATTATTACTTTTCAAATGATTTGTTCGTATTGGAGAGTGATGATGATGAAAGGGTCATGATGATGATGTTGTGTTGATTACGAACCATCAAAAATATGAGACTTTCATACAGCGTATATTTGTGCTAATCGGTTTTTTATAACAAGTATTGATTAAAATATTTGTACTGTAATAATCACTAACACTTGATTGAAGTAAGGGCGTATACGTATGAACAGGTAAAGGTAATTATGTCAGTAATTAATTAAGGAATTTAAGGAGCTGCAACAAAGCTACAAACTCGTAGCGCAATTCTTGCAAACACCTACACACTACACTTGATACGACTGTTTACAATTACAAGGCAAGTATTATTGGCGCTCATTTTAGCGAACAATGGGATTTGATTGAAGGTATTTAGCAACTTTTTCAATTTGACGTTCACCTCTCGCTCGTGTACTCATTTAAAGTGAATGGAAGCAAAACAAGTGTTTTTATGACTGGCTGATTGGAGGATTTAAACGGAAGAAAATAGCATGGAATGAAACGGTAGTACCCATTACACATTTGTATTGATGTCTACCTCTGTATCTGTACGACGCGTGTAACTTTTCTAATTTATTGCTCCCAACAATGCAAAAGTGTGTAATAAATCTGGTAATCAATTTTTAGGATAGTTTCAAATGTCATAAGTGAACTATTATGCACGATACGGGCAAATGAGAATTTGGTAATTTGAGAGATTTTGTAATCAAAAACTAATTCTGACTAACAAAAGCACTTCCGCAAATGAAGTAATGAACACTATTTCCCTAACATTTATATGGATGACGTAAATGTGTAAAATTGGAAAACTATGTAGGCATATATTAATTAATCTTACGTGTAGAAGAATGAATGTCAGAGATGAAGACCATCAAAGTATACTGATTTCATTTTCCCAGATATTCTGCTGATGAAACAGCCAACAGCCGTGTTATAAAATATTGAAACTCGCCAGTATCACATAACCCTATACACGTTATACTGACACTGCATGTTTTATTTTATTAGTTTTATTCAATTAATAAACAGACAAATATCAGATGATACAACAAGTCCAATTTTGAGTTTCATTTCTCTAACAAATACATTTCTCTTTCCGGTTCAGTTCAGTAATGTAGTTTACATGAAAAATTAATTTATATGAACATTATATCTTATCCTTGTAACAATTCGGTTTCTCATGGTGACTTGCAAAATGTTGGTATTCAATCAAATAATCAAAATTCATTTGTAGTTGTCAGTTACATATCCTTTCATATATAAAATTTTGAGCATGATAGCAAAAAAAACTACCTATAAAAAGATTTTTCACAATGCGTTTGGTTAGTTAGAGCTTAGTGGCCATTTGTTTTTCAATTTTACATATTACCACTATTCATCTTCAATATTACCACTATTTAGTTAAACTATTTCATCTTTAGTTGCTCAAGTACTCAATGCACATTTATTTCCTTACCTCTTTCCTTACTTACTTACCAGGAATAAGTTTAGTTCTTTCGTAAGATAGAAATTTGAGTAAGATAGAAGAAAGTGCATCAAATGGTCCGATATACATAAGAATAACACGTATCAAAAGAAAGGCTGAGGAGACCAACTGCTGTTACAAGTAGACTTTTGAGTTTTGAGTTTTCCAAAAGAGACTAAGCGTTCCCACAGTTCTGGTGTTAGCCAGTCATGCACGCAAAAGAGTACATCAGCGAGAACACAAGCGTTGAATTTGAGATTGCTGAGTGAAGTACAGAAAACAGAACCCATTTTTTCTCAAATTTACCCCAAACACATTCCACGTTCTTATAAGAGCACAGGAGCACAGGGAGAGAAGAGAGACCAGTTCAACTGAAACTGACTTGCTTGACTACTTACAAGTTGGCGTGCTTAAATATCACACACCCTATTGGCACGATTTAGAACTTCGTACCGTCATCCGTCAGTAAACAAAGAAACACGTAGAACAAAGACATCAACAAGTCTGGCACAACTTAACTGTTATGTTCCTGCTCATTACGATGGCGCTGACAGCAGACAATATTTTATCACTATCATTTAATTACTCATGTTATATTTTTATCATAAAAGTTTTATGAACGAATATGTGGGAAAATCCCATCGAAGGGTCAACATACAGGGTATGTATTGGAAATGGATCATACTCCTCGGATTAAATAGCGATTTTTTAGGGATGTTCAAGTAGAGAGATGACAAATAAAATAATAGTCTTTATTGCAGTAAATACCAAAACGGTACAGCTTGTCATGACAAAGTCCATTCATTATAAGGAGACAATATTTATATATTTAAAAAGAAAAATGTAATAATAATTGGTTAGGAAGAAGTAGGAGCGTTAGTTGTTGAAACAGAAGGATGGAGTGGATTAATCTCTTATCCCAAATTTTCCAAAGTTGATTTCCAAATTTTTGCAATAAAAGTTTTGAATGGCTTGATACTATAATATCGAACTAGATCATCCAATCGATCCCACATCAACTCCAAATCACTAATTATTGCTGATGAATATACACATCAATTTGAAAATCAACATAGGGGACCCTTCTCTCACTTCCGTTTCACATGTTTAATTCCATCAGGTTTAAAAATGTGGTTCGAGAAATTCATTTTTTCAAAACCACTGATTATTAAAAACTGACGATGAGACTTATGATGAAGACTTAACTCCATTGGAGTAAATTGGAGGCAGTTCTTGCAAAGAATCATTTACCTGAATGGTGATGCTACTGCTGAGGCAAATTGAAATCCTATAGTTATTGTAATGATAAGATATTGTACAGTAGCAAATTCTGTAAAGTAGGTACAACAAAGTTTTAGTATCCACACATCTATTTAAACATATGGATAGAAGCAACATGACAAACTGGACGATTTGGAAATTGAATGGACATTGACATTAGTATGCAATTTGAATTAGCCAACGCAAGAGTATCTTAAAAATGCTAGTGATTGCCACATTTATTACAAAAGAAAAAAACCCAGTTATATTGTTATTTTCATCGTTGACACGGTCCAAGCGGCTTTTACTTGCTAGCAATTAACACATGTAAAACCTGTATAGGTAAAATCGTAAAATTTAACTTAATATTAAATTAATTCGACTGCATATAAAGAAGTGTGAGTACAAAATTGACATAGAGTCCACTTCAGAAGCAGATCTGTGATTCTCATGAGCATGATTCAGGGGCTTGCTATTGCTGTATGTGCTAGAAGGCAAGTACTTATATCTCCCCTTCCTTGCTCGCACAAAGGACGCGGTGGCAAACACAAAGAACGTTATTATGCAGCTGAAAGATTTTTCAGCTAGTATTGCCTTTAGCTTGTTTGTAAGCCTTCCGTCCGCGTCCGTCACCACTTTCCTGGCCACACGCTTCAGCCGATTTTGCTGAAATTTGACACACATGTATCTTAGAGCAGTGGCATCTATGGGATGCAATTCAGCAAATTCGGTCAACCACCTGGGGGTCATTTGGGGGATCAAAATTTAAACTTTATCCAAGTTGGCTCAAATTTTGTATACTAATCGTGAGTCAAATGACAAACCAAAATATAAAGTCTTTATCAATTCAATCAGCTTGTATCAATATAAAGGTTTTCAGCTGCGTCTCTATAATTGCCGGTATATTTGATTCCATGTCATTTGAGAGTAACTTCGAGTACTCGAGACATTTATACATATATATATATGCCACAAAATGTAAACAGGTACCGCTGTAATAGTGTATATGCAGTATTATTTGAATTCGATCGTCTGTATATGGATTACAACGGTACAAGTTATTACACGTTGATCGTCGTGATTCGTTTCGAATTTTTTCTCACTTTTCAAAGCATAGATATAATTATACAACCAACAATACAAACGCAAGTGATAGTTTGTGATGGTTTCATACATACATAATATACTTAAGATTGGAAATTCCAATTTGAAATCAATATAAAAAATGATAGATGTATGGCGAAGTAAAAAATTATCATGTCAACCTTAACCACCAAAGAATTGATGGCTTTGCCGTGCGTTGACCATTAATGAAAACATAGCAAAATAACTACTATATGTGTGCAGCAATAGCCACAAATTAAACGCCCTTTTTAGCACAAACGATTACATTACGTAATAAAATTCTTCAAAAATTTATTTCGAAACTCGCATTACAGTTATAGAAGCATTAAAACGTTAATTAAAAATGGTTTTTCAAACTAAGCACTAGTTATTATAAGTACTCATGAGTAGTACCAGTACCTGCAAGTCAGAAGACAGGCACGTACTTTTACACGCAGCTGCTTACCTTTATTTGTTTACTTCACTTCTGAAGGTTATGAGTACGGACTAAACTAAGTTTGATTATTATTTGGTTAGGATGGATTAGCTCTGAAAATTGTCATGTCAGTATCATGGCATATTCATGTTGTAGATTTTGCGCGGTTCTTAACTGACCATGATTCCTCCCTATTTAAAAGTACAACCTAAATACAATGTTCAGTTACAGTTAGTTAAGTATTTGTTTAACATAAATTGGATTTGATTTTGCTACCTCCACTTTAACTAAAAATGTCGTATTGTAATACATTATACCAGAGAGATTCAAAGTCAGTTTTAGTAAATGAGTAATATGTACAATATACACATTGATTGAATACTGAATACTGATTCAGTCCTTTGGCTTTGGGCAGTTTGGCACAAGAGGGAAATAACCATACTTACAAAAACTCCAGTTTAAAACAAGATCATAATGAGAATTGGGAAATGGAATGGCTCTGTCGCTGATATTGCTGTTGATTGCTTATCACTTTTAATTAATACTTATTAGTTTTCCCTCAAATATATGTAGTTGCTTACCTATAGCTGCAATATTTTGAGTACATTTATATAAATATATATCCAGGCGCGTACCTGAGCATACAGAATAAAAAATGGCGACATTTTAAGATGTACAAATACTCAAAAAACGTAACTAGTAGTAAAGTACAAAATTTTAGCGTACAAAACTCCCCCCCCCTTATTAAATAACATATATCACCAATTAGCATAAAAATAGTCCGCTAGAAATCAGCTGCAAAAATATAGTCAATCGTATAACAAGTCGTATAAAATATTTAGCAATGATTATTACAAATTTAATTTATTAAGATAATGATGTTCTCTGTGCAAAGAAGAATTTCATTTCTGTATTAGCTGCGTGAACAATGGATGAAGAGAGTATTTTAACCAAGAGATTACAGATTAATCAAGAGATTCTAACATTTACTTTAAGCGAACTGCCATTAAACATGCAAATACGGTCATCACCATTTTACTTTTTACTTCAGCGATGTCTTCCGGCAAAGCATAAACTCGCGCTCCAATTTTTCGTGCCATCGACACGGCGTATTTTGCGTTGGCCAAGTTATCCTGTGGTAAGAACAATTTAAAAGTTAAACTTTTCATTTCAAATTTGATACGCTTTCGTCATTCGATATTAAATAGTCTGATATCACGTACCTCAGCGGCGCCAGTGCATTTGACAACCTCATAGTTAATTACGCCAGGTTTAATAGCATCAATTAAGTCAATGAGTACTCGGCCATCAGCGATTGAAGAATCTTGGAAATTCTTGATCCTGGAAGTCTTCTCAGCTGCTGTAAGCTTTTCGTTTGTCCACTGAATAATTTCCTTTTCCAACATTGGATCACCGCTGTTTGTCAGTTGAGTTAATAGAGACAACGTGTACGCTCTCATAAGTTGCCACAGAAGCGCTAAAATTATGACGAATTATGCAACAAAACAAATAGAGACATATTTCACATTTACAAATAAAATATTATTTTCAATTAGACAAACTTACCCATCGTGAGTGTCGGATTGCCATCAGAGATATCCTGCCCAGCGATACCAACAAGAGAGAACTTCAGCTGCTTCCCCAACTCAACTGCATAATTGCAATTTTCTAACTTCTCCATAAACTTACGAAGTTTCGAAAAGCGTCTGTTAATATCATAGAAATCATATTCAAATATCTTTACAATTCACTTTTTTAAATTTACCACTAGTCCAGTTTTGTGCTTACTTATGGACACGATTCCAATCAACAATACCGGGTTTAATGATGTCATACAACTGGAATATGACCAAACCATCTGCTAGATCAGAATAGAGCCAATTGACATGCGATGTACCACCGAAGCCCTACAAAAACAACGAGGTTCCATTTAGTGATATAATATACTAGGCAATTACATTCTGAGAAAGGGGTATTACACACATTATTAAAAATTGTAAGTCTAGAGTAGGTAACAGTTTTAGGGGAAATTTTTAAGCATATAGCAAATTATAGCTAGTGGAAACATGTCAGCATCACTCCTAGAAGAAGAGAACATGCGTTCACGCTTTTGATAAAATCCATTTAGTTTCACATTCGACATTACGCACATGTCACACTATTTTTCCACTTGCTACAAAACTACTTTGCTTAGTTACACTGTTCTACGTGGTTCTATAGACTTCTTTAATTAAATTATATACAGCAGTGCAATAAAATGTAATGATTATTTACCGCTTTGTCCGTCATCGGTATTATACTGTTGATCCAGTTTCGGTAAGCTATAGAAAAATACATTAACCGTAAAAATAGTAATATAGTATAGTATAGTATAATATAGAATAGTAATAATAGTTAACAATTTTAAAGAAAAACTCAAATGTATGCCAATGTAATTACTTTTCTCCTCTCGAGTCTCTTCCATGTTCTCTAAAATCTGACTAAGTTCAGCACTATCAGGTTTATCTAGTCCTGGATAGTTATTGAACAGATTTGCAACGAAAGCTAAGTTCAATTTATGTACACCCTTGACAATATCCTGAGGAGTAACAAAAGATCTACAGCCAAGCTTTTCGGCTTCCTTCAGCATCAATTCCGCGCGAGTAAGTGGATCTCGTTCCTGAATTTAAAAAAATGTAGAATAATAATAAGAGTACATTCATGGCTTTTTAAACGTGAAAAGCAAGGTCCATCATCGAATAATATCAACATAGTATTAGTTTTTCCTTACATAGAATGCTTCCTTCATACATACACCAGAATCCGCAGGAGCGATTTCGCTCAGCAAGTGAATATAAATTTCTGAATCTTGAATATCAGAGCTGAAGTTTGCGCACTTTCGGTTGCTTTGAGCTCGGTTTAAATGGAAGTTGACCCACCGTAACAAAATAGCTTCCGGTGGCAATTTAATCAGATCCTCGATCTTTTCACCATCTTGCAACAAATTGGCAAGGCCTGGACAATGTTCTAGCGTAATCTGACTAAATAATCCAATCTATAATCATACAAATATAATAAAGTTATCATTAGCATACGTACATATTTATGATCAGGTGAACGATGAACTAAATGTCTAGAAATGATACAATTGGAGCACAACTGAAAGTTCAGTCAAAAATCATGCATAAATTTTCAAACTAAAACGAAAATCGTAACTAAATTGCCAGATCATTTACTCGTTCAAAGTCCCGATATGATAACTTGTTTGGGATCTGTTTTGCGGCAAGCACTTCTTCCACAAGCCTTCTAACTTTCCAACCGGGTAGCTTGTGTCCAATCAATTCTAACGCATCTTGTAAATCCCCGTAGTCAATGCTTCCAGTTCCTTCCTTATCAATCTTGAATGACAACATATTACCATGTAAGTATTTTGAAGGCAAGTACTTCAAAATATCTCCCCACCACATGAAACCTTTAACTACATGGCAGTTACCGAATATTTACTTACCGTATCAAATGCATCTTTCACTTCCTTTTTCTCCTCCGTTCCCAAACCTTGGAGCAAGCTTTTTCCATTCATAGCCATTTTAAAACGTAAGTACTATATAATGACTTTGCAACGAGACCTGAAAATTACGACTTCCTTAGCTTTAACAGTTGACAGTCCCAACAGCAAATATAAACTTTTGACCATTCAAAAATCAGGAACTCGCTTCCACATGAAATGAAACCTACAACTGTTTAAAGAAAACGAAACACTCAACAAACAAGTAACAACAGAGTCAGTAACATAATATAATGCAGGTTAATGATCTAATTTTCTTTCTATAGCTTATAACGTATTAATAATCAATAAGTGTATTTACTATCAACACAAGTGACAAGTTTTAAACGAAAACTTTGAATGTCAGTAGCTTAAAGGAAACACAAAGTTGAAAGTTATGAAATATGAAACAAAATATAAAGACTCTTCTGCTCTTAATAATACCACCTACCTACCTATTTCTCCAAACACACCTGCCCTTTCAATTTGACTGATAATAGCATTCACTGTAACGTGAAACAATTTAAAACTGAAGTCTTATCAAACTTTTTAATCACCAACGACGAAGACGATGCAGTTCTTCAATGTTGCGACATACACTGGTAAAAACACCACACCGTTAGTTAGACAAACACCACAAATTACAAACTCGACTTACATCTACGAAAATTTAAAATCTATCGCTTGCTTCACTAACTGATAAATAAATCCTCAAAAGCAGATCTGACTATCAGGCAGGGAGCCGAAGAGTTCTCTAAAGACAGTTCTTTCTTCCACTACGGATCAGTAGTACTCCCAGTAGAGGTAGTAAAGTAAGCGCATAAAACGATTGAGACGAGTGTTGGTGAGCCGAGAGCTAGAGAAAAACACAACACAGCTCACTGGCAGCAGGGCAAAGAGCGAACGACAATGTTATAATAATAATATTCAACTTCATGCAGTATCAATACCAAAGAAACTGAACTGATTCTGAAGATCAGACCATGTATGTATTTTTCACGCAAACAGGCAGGGGTGACGAATAGGGGCTATGATCCTAGTACGGTGTTTAGTTTGGAATTGGAATGGAACAGGAATATATATACACAACGAAAGAAGTAGCAACAATGCAATGTAGTGCAGAAAAAGAACGTGAGAGATTTTTTGTTGGCTGTACCACGTAATAACCATTGTACGATTTCTACGCACAATATTATGCATAATGTTGATAGGTATGACCACGTAAGGAGCTTACAGCGATGTGCCGTTTGCCTGTCATTGAGAAATTTAGTCGATGCTCCACAGCAAGGAAAAGTATATAATTTAGTGAATATTCTTTTATCGGTTTCAAATATCAACGTGAAGTGTTTATATGTAGTATGTATTCTTCTGACAAATTTTAAAAGGGTTTATAGACTTTTAGGGTTTAGAGTTTATAACAAAAACTCAAATAGTTCTGCAAGTAAAATTATGGTTGGCTGAAAAAATGGCGGGAGTTGTCGCGTCACAGTTTAAATATAAATGTCATTATTGGGACAATTAATTTGAATGTCATGACGAGAAAATAGGGTTATTTTGACATAATTACTGTTTTGTCTGAGATTTCATTACATAAATATGGAATATATGGATAAGGATAAAACATATCTGCCCGGCAGCATCGAATACCAGAATTAATATTGGAATAGAATATTCCAGAACGTACTATTGTATATTATCTTTAGCATTTAATATGTAGTTCAATATTTAAATTTTAGCTAGATGAACTTTCGACAGCACTTACTTTTTAATGCAATTGCCACAACTTAAGCATGTTCCAATTGATTCGATTAGCTAAAATTAAACGCTGTTCTAACGTCTTGCGGTTTCGTCACACAAATGATTGTTCCCTCCGCAAATATATTGATGTATATGCTATTGTGTTTTGGTTTGCTTTTCTTCATACGATGACTTACGAACATGACATGGGCATAACTCGAACTCGCTGTCTATTCGTTTAAAAATCGATGCTAAGGGTTTCCACTGAGCCACTGGACGATGGACTACAGCAGCGTAGCGTAACCTTCTGCATCTTTTATGTCGAAAAAAAATGTCACTTTTGAAAAGAGATGGTTATCTCACAGGCTACATTTGTACCATCCAAACCTACATGACACGTCAAATGAAACAATATAACATACGGAGATGATACCATGTGTACCTACTTTATGTAAATTTAACTCTTCTGTTCTGTGCATTGAATTTGACGTGCTCCGCATCAGCCTATGACCATTCATATACTTGCTAATTTTAATCCCCAACTTCACTACCATACCGACCGACAACAGCCTTGTCTCTTCATCACTGACTACCATACTGACCGGTCCACAAGTCCGCATCCGCATCTACATGTAATCTGCATAAAACACAAGCACCAGGCAAACTGACTAACTACATGTTACATACTACAAGATCTGTAAAAAAAGGGCTGTGGATCGGATGGTATGATATGGTGCCGCCGTAATGGAACTTACAATGGAAGTGTATTTACAACATCAAACAAACCTAAGCGTAACAGCCACATAATCCAAGAGCAAGTAAAAACGATATGTAGAAGAAATGTGTAAAATCGACCAGCAGGAGCAGGAGCAGCGAAAAGAAAACGGCCGCTCACTTTTTTAGCCATTGGTATGATTTTGCGTTGGTATGGTAATATTGGTAATCCCAAGATCCCAAGTTGGTATTGCATTCCATTTACTTCATTTCATGGTACAAACGTACGCATAATAATAATATGTACGCTTATTCTGTGTAACAGAAAAATATTATGTTATATACAAAAGGTAACGACAAAAACTGCTCTCAGGATGACTTGTTGTCAGTAACATTTATTACATTAGCTTGTTAAGAGTTCTTGCTCTTGCGTATTTAGTGCGAGAAGAGAATGGCAAAAGGCAAGGGCAAAACGCATAATAATGATGATAATGATAATAGTTTTTTGATATGAATGTGTTTTTGTTGGATCTGCATCAATTGTGGTTTTGCTTGAGGTGTGTAGGACGTCATAAAAATAATAAAACGTAAACGTTGTATCACACTGCTGCCTTTTTACTGGCTTAGTACCTTCTACGGTTGATGACGGTTATAATCATGACGAACCGACTAACTTCGTGATTTCTTGTTTCTTAAGCAGCAGTGCATACAGGCTCTTTTCTAGATCATGTCACCATTACATTATGAGTCATATCATCATAAGAAAAAATAATTTAAGTTCAAATTTGGCTTTTTAGTGCCGGCAAAACATCAATATTTTTTGAAAAATGAAGCAGCGTCATCCTCGATAAAGATATGAGTAGTATAACGTTTGAAAAATTTGAATTTAGACAAGGAATCTGTAGCTCCACTAATTGTAAATTATCTACATCTGCACGTGAAAATGAAGCAAGCGAACAATGTACACGTTAGATTGAGAATTTGAAACATCATATACGCCTGAGTGACCTGAACGTTAATCAAGATTAAAAGACAGGCAGTTTGAAAATATAGTCAAATTAGAACAGTTTCAGATCTTCAAGGGCATAATATCAACCGACGAGAAAAAGAAAAGGTACCAAATTCAAAACTGTTTTGTTATGCATATTGCATCCCTCCCTCCTCCAGGATGCAGCAATTTAAGACTGTACACATTACTCATACCTATTTAAAGAGGTGAGGTGTATGATATTGATATTATATTGAAATTGAGTTCCTTGTGTGGAGGTTCGTCGTTCTGAAAATGGAATGAGAGATGAATTATGAATCTATCCATTATACTCTATACGGTAACAGCGAGTATTAAACCAGTTTCCGCATTAGGTCCTATACGGTGATGCATAGCGCGAAAAAGTGTGCGTACTCAACGTCCACATCACTTTCCTTTTCGGGCGAAAAATAGATTAATGTGTTCAAGTTCAAGAGATTTTCTTAATGTCATTTTGGTAAATTATTGCTTTACTCTTACCTCAATATCCAATTGGTGTCTGTCCCTGTCCATTCATTTTGTGCAATACTCTACCTACCTACATTTTTAAGTGTGTACGTATGTGACAATAGACACAGCTAAAAGGTGGGACAGTTGACTGACAGGCGTCATACACACTGAAAAGTTTGACTATAACGACATGACAGAAGTTCTAGTTCACTTCACAGTAATGAAGTATCAGTGTACTTTTAAGTATCTTCATACATCAGTACATATGTATGTAATGCACATACCAGGAAAAGCATACATGATTTTAGACTTCTTAGCTGAGGGCTAATGAATGACAGGCTTTTAAAAAAATATTGAAATTGTCTATATATTATGTTTAATGCGTGTGTGTGTGTGTGTGTGTGTGTCAAGTCCCTTGTTTATCAGCGTCAACGTAATTAATGACAGAGCCAATCGTCAACATCTTCATGGAAATCATGAATATAATAATTACGAAAGAATAACTGTAGTACAGCGATTTGCATCCGTGTCCATCACATGACAAGAAACTTATTTACTAAAAAATGAATGGGGGGATAGAAATTATGTTTTGATACAGCAAACAACACATTTAGAAAAAATTCCATGACTCTCTAGACTCGTAATCAACTTGACGTGAAAACAAGGATTTAAATATTCATTCTAACTTTTGGCAAGAAGAATATTTCATCAGAGTTAGGAGTGTTTGCTTGCTTCATTGCTACTGGCTTAAGTGTAAATAGTGTAATATACGCATTCGTATTGAACCAATCAACCTAACTCGACATACAAATATAAATACCTAAATACGTCGCAAAACTGGCAAGAGATTAAATTTGTAGCCTGAACCTAGATCACTTAAGTAGGTGTATTCATTTGACTGTTCATATCAAACTCATGTTAATGAAATTGGTCTTTTGAAAATATTTGTGACATCGATGCAATAGGTGGTGGGGGATGATCAGTTAAACAGTTGTCTAATAAAACGGATGTCATGTAGTCAATGAAAACAATTGTCGTAAATAGTTATTGTGTATCGGTATTTTGTTTATTTTTTATTTAAAACAAATTTACAAGGAATAAAGCTAAACTATCTAAATACATGTACCAGCATTTAGCCACACACTTTGATACAAAGTACCACGCAGTAATTACATAGTTAGTAGACAAGTTGTACAATTAATTATATTATTAGATATTTGGTTTGGCTACGCTACTTTATAGAAGCCCAATTCTGTTCATTTCTCTATCTTCACACGTTACTTTAAACGGCGAATTAAAGAAAATAAAAGCAAATTGCGTGTTGGTAATCGTGTAGTATATATACAAAAAGTTTTTTATAAATAGATAATGTACATCTATCTACCATCTGTTTTGCAGGTTGTTGTGCTGGAAAATTACCTCACTTATTGGACTTTGACTACTTGTGTGTAAACAACGTGAAAGATCGGAAAAATATTGTTTATTAAGTTTTACATATTATGCATGTACTTTGTTTTTTTTAAACAAGCCAATATTAGTCATTAGTCGTATTGTCGTATACATTTTACCATGTACAATAATAAACCGATTGACTTCTCATTTCCGTCTTTCAGTTTCACAGTGGCATCTGTTTTCCAAAGCCTGTACGAACACTGCTTCCATCCAAGGGCAAGCTGGCCTGGAGGGTGGATATGGCATCTTTCGCTGCATCTTTGGCAAACTTTAATCCCATCTGGAGACCGATGGCGAATGCCTCAACACGAGAATCCACCAGATTACCTTCTTTCGTCAACTCTGGAACACATCAAGTATCATTTATTGACCTCAACACTTGTTTATAGTTACTAAAAGAAATCAAGGTATTAAGCTATAGTAATTCAGAGAGAAGCTGGCAGTGTCGCGATCGCAAAGATCGCGTAAAACTTGATGTAAGGTTATCGATATTTTCTTGGCAAAAGCTATTTATTATCACCCCCATGTTATTTTCTTGTGTTCTTGCTTGTATTTTGCAAACGTGTTTTTCATTTTTTCTGACTTACAATGCAGTTTCACAATATTTTACATAATACATATTACCATGTATCTACTTATTTACAATGCGCAGATAATTCTCGGCTGTTTTCGTCGTACAGTGCATTTTTATTTGAAATTGAACATGATGATAATGCACTTAAAAGCAATTTTAGGTATTAAATATAATAGGTTAAACATGGCAAAACATATAAAGTTACTTTCAGTGCACCTGATCTCAACTGGAAAAACAATCTCCTCAAAATGTTCTATACTAAATTTTCTTCACGCTCACATAGTACACAGTATGAGAGAGAATAGCAATCAAGCCACTCATTTTCATGCAAAGAAACTAAAAAATTTACTCTGCCACTTACTGTTGAGATGTTCATGGATTTCTGAGACTGGGATCATGAGGAGGTCTACGAATTCTCCGTCACTGTTCTTTGCTCTTGAGTTGAGGTTTTCTGCTGCGTCACCGTTTATCTACAACAGATTGCAAGACCAATTTCAAAGTTACGATAACGTTCATTAAGCATCAACTTCATAAAAACTCCTGTATGTAGTTGCACTTTTTGCAAAATGTTGTCAATGTCCTCCTTCATCTTAGATATGCATATCCTTCTATCACGAATATGCAAAAAAAACCTTTGAAAGTTTCAGGGTTAAATTTTATAGTTTAATGCACAAGATAAAAGAGTATGATATTGTGCAAGGATATATAGAAAAAGGCAAGTAATTAAGCCAAAGGACCATTGTGACTTTTCTGACTATGACGTCTCGCATTCCTGTAGACAAATTAGTTTTGACGCTAACAAATGGCCAGTAATAATTCTCTGTAATAAATAAGATTATCAGTTTGTCTTGCCTGTATTTGGAAGTGTTTATCATGTATCATGTGTGTTTTGAGCAAGGATTGCAATAAGAAGGCAGCCGAGCCAGAGAAAGAGAGATCTTGGCTATCAATTGTAAAAGTGGTTTGTCGGCCTTTTTTCTTACAGTAGTTGCTGTTTAGAGCTTTAATGCTCAAAAATTTCTTATTCGTCGTACAATACATTAAAACGTTATATTACTATGTTGTTTGTAAAACTTCGTTTTGGTCAGGCAAAAGACTATCTTTAGAGATCTTATATTGAATAGAAAAAAATCTCCTCTGGTTATTACACATTTTGTTCAATAACTGTTAACACATGCATTACAAGAATATAATATTTCGTGGGGAATGAAGTATGAAAATTGTGGTCACATGCATTAAAGTATAAGGTTGAAAACGACAAGCAAAGCACCACATTAAATATCGCAATCTTCGCTGCCATTAGTACCAGATGAAAATTAATCTGTCTTTGACTTCATCATCGCCACACACACACACACAAAACTAAAACTGATAAATACTTTTCAGGATCAGATGAATGGACGTTATGCAACATGTTATTTTTTTGGACGTATTGAACACACCTTTACTGTGGCATATCTCATGATTGCTGATGAACTGCCAGGGTCTACGGCTAATTTTGTGCTCACATGCGTAACCTCTCCATGCCAACCAGTTTCTTCGCGAAGTTCTCGAACTGCGGTGTCTTTGCTAGATTCACCCGGTTCCAACAATCCCGCTGGAAATTCGACTGTAATTGAAATTGTATTCCAGCATTATATAAAGCAAACAGAATGGCTACACGTGTACATCGTCGCACTGCTGATAAGAGTAAATGTGTATTTCAAGCAAGGAGAAGGGTTAGGTAATAATTCCAGTGCAGCGTTTTACCTGTGTAAGCATTCAAGGCAGGTCTGTATTGTCGCACTAGGACCATAACGTCGTAGTGCAGAAGTCTTCTGTAAATTGCAATGGCTGCTACTTGATCCGTGTCGCTTCCTCGGACTCGCGTTTGACGAGCGACTGCTTCCCACATCCTTATACGAAGAAAATGTTTGAAATTAGATGTTGTAAAATTAGATAAGAATATTTTTAGATTAGATTTAAAATGATTACAGATAGCTGAGATAAGTTATGATTGTACTATTTGGAAAGTTAAAAATTAAATTTGAAAAAGTTTTTTTGTTATTGTTCTAATCGACTTTATTGTCTTGTTGTTTTGATGATTGAACACAAATTGAGTTTAAAAAAAAGTCAAAACTACGGTGAGCTCCTGAAATAGCAGTAGTTAAATGACCTTATACCTACCTAAATATAATACCTTTTAACGCTAAATAGATTGGATGCTAATTTTCACGACGATTTTTTTAAAAAATAGAAACTTGTGTACAAAGAGTTTCTTACCTCTCCTTTCCTGTAGGATCCATATATTTAATTTCGGAAAACTTGAGCCATGTTCCTTCATGAATAATTTCTTCACTGAGGAAGGTGGAAGGTCGTTGGTATCCGTTAGTAAAATGGGGCATTGTGCTCATAATATGCAGAAATGAATTTTTTTAAAGAAAACGTTTTCCAATGGAATAAACTGAATTTATGTTCCTTCGTCGAGCAATTTCCTTTTTAAAATCACAGCTACAATTTTTGGGCAAACAACAACGACAAAAATCAAATTGCTACTGACGATGACTAATTTTATTTTTCGTTTCGAAAAATCGTTTCCAGCTCTGTCGTCGATACGCGTACTCACTGTAGCACTGTCACAAATTCAACTGGGACTGCAAAACCGGTTATGAAGACGATCTTATATTGGACAAAGTTAAAGTAATTATCAGCGACTTATGCTGATGATCGTACAATCACTGGCATTATGCTTAAGCCTTCTCATGGATCATGAAACATTTTACTGTTTATGAATCAATACTGATGAAACAAGCTATTAATCTCTGAGGTTTAAACGTAAAAAAACTTCCAACACTTGTTATTAATGACGCAGAAAAAAACATTCATTTTCTCATGAAGACAGCTTGGTTTATATCTGATTAAAGCAGGAAAATGTGAATAAGAAGATAATATAATTATACATTTAATTTTAGCGCAAATCTGTATGTTGGCTTATATCACATAAGTTTATTAACTTTTTCTTATATATCCATACTTTCGTAAAGTTAAAAGATATCGACGACGGTGCGATGTCTCAGCTTTTTGATCTCAATTCAATTCATATCGGACAACGTCAAGAAGTGAAGCCTGCCTGCCACTTCCCCATGTTTGTTTTAAATTTTATATAGGAAGGCAACTAATCTTTTATAGTTTAAAGTAAGTATACATCCGAGGATGATAAAAAGAAAAAAAACTTAATTCGTTTTGATCATATCTTGAATGCATGCTGAGACGAGCTGACATACAGACATTTCAACGAGACGTTCCTATAATTATATACGGTCATACTGCCGTTATAATAATAGCGGTGAAGTGGACTCAAAAATGGTATCAAATTACATGTAAGGCAGTTTGCAGTTGATAAAAGATAAGTTTGCAGCGATAGAAGTTAAAGACAATATTGTGTACAATATAAAGCTTTTAAACAGTAAGACTGAATTGTACGACCAGCAATAATTCACAATTCATATCACATGACAAAAAAATAATATACAAATTTAGAATGGTATTTGTGATGATTAGGAAGTACCGGTTAAACCAGTAGTTACCTGCAGATTTCGGTTTAACTTGACCTATTTTTAAGGAAGTAAGTAAGGTGTAAATCCATGCCCAATTTGAGCGCCAGTCTGGGTAAAATTGGAAGTAAAAATAAGCGACATCTCGTGTAGTTAAGGGCAGAGGTCCTATATGTTATTTATTCCTTGTTAGTACGAACTAGCTGACCATGAAACCCCCCGCTTACAAACAAACGTAACGTTGCGTTAATGCTATGAGCTAAACAATATTTGATACTTATCTATGGACACTGGGGCCACATAGGCTTAGGCAGCCTATGAGCCCATTATGCCTAGGTCCATAATAGGCCAACCAATACTATCAATGATGGTTGGCACAATTGGTTACCTTTCACTTTATCTGAGCTTAATTTGAATAAGCTCTAACTTTGGGGCTTTTGGTGGGTTTACTTCTGGGGCCCATTCAAGAACCCGTTCGAGCATTTGTCCTTATGAAGCCATAGAAGAAACAATCTAAAAATTCATTTTTCCTTGTAGCAGACCAGAGAGCAGGACCTAACAAAAATGATATTATTTATTTCTGTACTCTCTAGTATTTAATAGACTATTACAGACACGGTTGTATTCAATTATATGTACATATACAGCAGCATTTAAAAAATGCCAAGTATGTATTATTATAGGAAGAGGAAATAGGAAGAAACTAATTAGACCCTCGCTCGTGGATCAGTCGTATTACTCACCACTACTACTGTTACTGTCCCTGAGTCTTACCAGATTACCACCGGTGAAGTTATGGTTCCAACTAAAAATCGACATTAGCTCATTATCATTATTAGTGTGCAGTGCACGTCACGTCAGCAAATCACAAGTGGAATCGAATGCGAATGACACATGCATGCATGACTTTTGTCAGGTCAGCATTGTAAAAAAGGATGCAATCATGTATGTGTTTAATTGTCACATAATGTAATTTAAAAACTTCCCCTTCCCTACATAATTCGCGTGCTGGCTGTCTAAGTCTTAAAGTAACAAGTGTTTTGGTTAAATCCTCTCCTGTATGGGGACAATTAAACTTATTTGGGCTGCATTGGACTCTGCAACACAACCCAAACGAACATGAGTGAGCTACATGTGCACCGCAGACGATTTACTGTCCACGCCATAAGCTTTGTTGGATGGAGGGGACTGACTGACTGTGGGCGCAACGGGTCGGAACGGAATGACGCGTCATACAAAATTGAAGTTAAACTTGAAGGTTAGTACGTTGATTGAGAGTGTAGGTAAAGACGTTTTGTGCACTATCGGCAATTTAAATACGATGAGAAAAAAGGAAGACAGAACATCATCGTTTATGATTTCAATATGAGTCTTTGCTAGGAAAAGATATGATGATGGCAGTTTAACTGCATAACCTATAAATAAAAATTAAACTTACATGCAACAAACATTTTGATGTGCAACGTGTGTAAGTAAAGTGTAGACGATCCAAAAATCGACAAAATGTTTTTTTTGCGTTTAATGACAATGTAGTGATAAGTGATTATCATGTCAAGATTTTTTTTTCTGTAATTTTGTCAAGTACTTTAGACATTTTATTTTCCTCTGCCATGTCGTAAATTTATATAAACATCATACAACATGCGCAACTAACAAACCAGTAGTAATGCCTGTTAGGAAACAGATATGTAGTAAGTTTAGGTACATCAGAACATCATCATTAACATGTTAAACACATTAATTCAACTTAAATTAAACTTAAGTATCCATCCAAAACCTATTAAAATAATTACCTACAAAACAAGTAGGCTACATCTAATGCATCTTCGTGCATAAATGAACGAATCACAGACATATAATCAGAGCCTAAATTGCAGATCTGATTGTCAGTTGATGCATGCATATCCCCCATCAGTTCTAATGTTGCAGAACAAATATGTTAAATCCAAAGTACTACAAATTTTATGCAATTAATTATTGTAGTATTAAAAGTTTTATTCCTAATTTAGAAAATCGTTGCACTCTCTCAACAGATTTCGTTATGCTATTAAACACAAATGGAAAATCAGCTTCACCTGCTATCTATCGAATAAGGAACTTATCCAAATTGAAACACCATGCAACTGCAACTGATACCTAATATATACATATGTATTTATATAGGTATATACTATGTAGCAAATTTAGCTGGGATCTTGTTCTTATTCCTGCGAATACCAAAAGAGGAGTTCAAAGTTCAAAATCCTAGAAAATTTTGAGACGCTTAATCCCATTGGAACAGCGGACATTTGAGTCGTATTTAACAATGGCTAGAGTCGCACATACGCCAAGATAACCTTCAACCACACAAGGTGAGATTGGACAGAGTCATTCATCTACAATTACACAACAAAATGAACAATAATGCATTTTAATCATTAAAAATAAAATAACAGCC
>JAHZNB010005745.1:0-13008 GCA_027744295.1 Callyntrura guangdongensis
TGCAGTGTACAGATATAAGTTGGATGATTCGGCATGGGACTGTTTGGATGAGGATTTATTTTTATTTTTTCAATGCGTCATCGTATGCTGGAAAAAGAAAGAAAGACAAGAGAGACAAGAGGGAAATACATACATACCTGGAGGATAGAAAAAAATGTACAAGAAAAAAAGTTTTTTGTTTCCAGTTCCTCTTTTGTTGCATTTTTTCTGTCGTTTTCACATGGGTTTACATTGAACAAGGATTTTATTGGAAAATGAGAGTAAAGCACACGAAAAATAGTAACAATCAACAATGTAGCGAGAGCAGAGAACCTTTGAAAGAAAGAGAATTTTTTTGTACATCTTAAGAAAATACGAATGACGAAGGAATTTTTTTCTCGTAATAAATAAATGCGTTGGTAGAAAAGTAATAATAATACGCCTTGACGTAACAATACTCTGCGAGAGCTGTAATTGAACAAGTAACTTAAGTGGCGACCAACATGTTGGTTTTTGGCCAGCGTTTACTAAAACCTGGTAATTACAAAAGGTTTCGTAGAGATGCGCACTACTAGTGCATCATTGCTTGTACAATTTTTTTAAAGAAAAAATTTACACAATGGACAATAAAAAACCCCATCGTAAAATAAAATCCCTCTCTATCTTCCTCTTCCCCCCTTCACATAAATTTGGCTGTAATGTAATTGGCACTGTTGTAAACAAGAGAGATGCGGTCTTTTTGTGGATTTTTTTAAAGTGTAACGAGCTGTTGTCTCATTTTTTCACACTTTACAACTTGCCTACTTTCTGCCCGTTTATTGTCTCTCTTTGCCCCAGTCGGTTATACAACTGGTTGTCCGGAGTTTTGGCCCGTATTTCAGAACCACACGAGTAGTAATTAACTTTTTTCTCTTAAAATTCGCTTTTCTCTCTCTCTCGTCTTTCTGAGTTGCTCATTGAAGCTGCCACAAACTTGATCATAGAAGAAACATTGTGTATATTACGATTATTGCATCTTCACCGTCATCATCGTTATCATTGTTAGTATTATTGCAGTTATTACAACAATTCTCCTCATCCCAATCCTCTCTCACGCCGCGAGTGTCAGGAGAATGTCAGTTTTTTACCCCTCAAGTTATTTAACCGCTTCAAAACTGGACTAATAAAGCAGAACACGCGGAGAGGGTTTAAAACGACAAACACATTCCTCTGTCTATCCATTTCTTCTTCGCGTTTGTTTTATTGTGCCATTCCAATTTTCCTTCTTTATTATATTTCATCTTCTTTGCGGTATCTCCACGAAAGGAATGCGGGCAAGAAAGGCACGTCGTTGTTGTCAAGACAAGTTTCTTCTC
The DNA here is from genome assembly GCA_027744295.1 of Callyntrura guangdongensis. Lineage (NCBI taxonomy): Eukaryota > Metazoa > Arthropoda > Collembola > Entomobryomorpha > Paronellidae > Callyntrura > Callyntrura guangdongensis. The sequence continues at coordinate 1,335 of JAHZNB010005745.1, forward strand.
TGCATCGGGCGACTCTCCTTCCTCATTTGCAGCTGCTGCTGTTGCAATTATGCAGCTTTTACAACTATTTGACTTGTTAACTAATAACAATCAACGTAATAACGAGGAAAGTGCATTGTCTCTGCCTCCATAAAATCCCTCCACATCCACATACTCATGTACACAGAGAGAAATAATGCTATAATAACTGCCAGGGGAGCGTTCATATAGAACGACCCACAAAATCATTGTCCAAATTTCTGCCCCTTTGAGTGATGAAGGAAAGACGCTGAGTGTGAACTTTCCCCCAGGGTCATCAAAGTAATAATGGTTGATTGTTGTGCGGAGAGAGGGAAGAAGCGCAGCATTGTTATCTTTTACAGCCTGACATTATACCTTTGCTATCTTTTCTAATTATGATTATTGCTGCTGCTCGGCTGCAACATGATCATTTTATAATGTAGTTTGAGAGCTGGGGAATGCGACGAGCAAAAGGAATTACTGATTAAAACAACTTTGAGTACAGCCCGAGGAGGGAATCAAATACGAGGAAGGCTATAAGTGGAAAATGCAAGGTCATCTTCTCATCAGCAGCATCGTCATCGTCATTATTATTATTATCGTCTTCATCATCACAAGCTTAATTAAAGAAAAGACAGGTGGATTTTTTTGGTGCTCTCGTTTAGCTTACCTGGCAATGTCAGAGTCCGGCTGAATGGCTTTAATCAGATAACGTGGTTGACCAGATTGTTTGGATGACGAGGATGTTGATGCTGGAATCCCGTCTAGTTTTATACCTAGCAGATCTTTCATTTCCAGGGCGCCACTGGAAAGACCATTGGTTCTCACGGTGGTTACTTTGGGGACCCGCACCAGTCGGTATTCTCCAGGAGGGATGGTGTTTTGTAAAGAGTCCACTTCATCGTCTCCTCCGTCGAATCCCTGGGGAGGGCTGGGGATGATCATGTCGCCGTTGGTGCCACTGGGATCTACGGAGGATAAGCTGAGCTTATCTGCGCCGGGGTGATGGTTCAAGCTGGTGCTGCTTTGACAGTGTCGACGGGAATAGCTGAGCAGGGATTTGGGTTTTGGGGTAGGCGTGGCTGAAGCAGATCCTGGGGGCGGGGCCGTCTGCTCTTGTTGTTGCTGTTGTAATTTACTGCTGTGATGTCGCACTCGTCGTACCCAAGCGGGTTGGTTACTGATGATTTTGGGTGCGGCGGGAACGTTGGAGGGGGGATCACTCCCTCCCTCTTCATTGTTAAAGCGCACGGAGCAACAGGAATTGCTGTGATTACTGCTTCCATTGCTACATGAGGAGCCTGAAGTGGGGGACCCGGTTCCTCCTTCCTCCTCTTGGAATAAACTATTCCCGTCCGCGCCCATCTCATTGACGATCCCACTGTCGCCATCCGAGTTGTGGCTGGAATGGCTGGAAGTCGAGCTGGCGGTGGTCGTATTATTTTTCCCTCCAGTAATAAAGTCCAACGACTTTGGCATAAAGTCCAAGTTGGGATCGGAACGTGCTCCTAATCTGTGATGATGATGATGGTTCCCTCCACGGTAGACAAAGTCATCATCCACCGCTACCATGGCGTCATCATCCTCATCCTCCTCCATGTACAAAGGATTCACTCGAAACTCATAATTGCTGTCATGATTCCGCCCCGACGTACTTAGGCTATCATCCCCAATGTCCAAATCGTCCAAGGGAGGGACGATAACACCTCCAAAGGAAAATGAACGTACCTTCCGACCCAAAGTGGAGGGGCTGTTGGCGGTCACAGGAAGGCTCCCTTTCTTTTTTGACGACGTGGTCGAGTTATTGGCTTCTTGGGAGGCGGACGATTTTGAAGTGGAAAACCGTCCAAATAGTTTACTCGCCGTGGACATTTTCCCGGAATTAAAGCACTTGTCCGAAACCTCTTTCAATTTCAATTTCAGCTGTTCAATAGAATTTGGTGTGGAGGTGGACCCTCCACCGGAAGTATCCAGATTGGTTGTGCTCATTACCATTTTGTTCTTGTTACTCCGCCGTCCCAGGGTTGTTGATGAATAATCTGGAGGCAAAGCGGGAGAAAATGTTTGTAGTTTTTTGCTCTGCAACGGTAACGGCGGCAACCCCATCACCTTGCCGACCCCTGCCGATGACGGTGGTAAATGAGGATGATGAAGATGATGATTGTGACGATTTATTCTTTTGAGACACGGGCTACTTTCCCGACTCCTTGCACTGCTTGTACTCAAGTGAAAAATGTCCTCGGGATAGGGATGATGATGGTCCATTTCGTCTTCGGGGTCCAACAGCTGGTCCGGTAACCGGGATACGGACAAGGACCTTTCCGACAAGGCACCCTTCCCTCGACCCCCTTCTGACGCGGGCGTGAACTCACTAAGGTGGGGTCCTGTATGGTGTCCTTTGGGTTTTCTATGGTGCCACGTGGTAAACCCATTGGTCGACCCACAGCCTTTTCCCGGTACCAATTTATTTGAAGACAAGCTTAACAGGGATTTCGACTCTGACGCTGGGGCATTGGAGGACGAGCTGTAATCCAGATTTGGCAGCGGCGCTCGCCTCAGGGGACTCCCGTGAGGAAATGCAAAAGTTCCATTGGTACTTCCTCCTCCCCCCGAGGGAGAACCTTGCCCTGAGGGAAATACCATATTGGAACTGACATTGTTTGACCCCGAATGCTGATGATTTCTGGGTGGTGACCAACATCGTATTCTTCCTGAATAGCTCATGTGTCTTGCCCGAGGATCAAAATCCGTGGAAATTTTATACGCTGGGATGGGCAGCTCCACGCAGTGTTCACCATTAATAATAGTCCTTGGCGGGTTACTACTACTATTATGGCGACTCTGAAAATCCTCCTCGGGCTCTTCCGTATTTCCACTACTGTCCTGTCGAAGCTTTCGCCTTAGCCATGGGGAAATGCCTGAAAGAAAAAAAAATTCCAAAAAGGTGTCATTATTTTTTAACATTGTTTTTAAACCGGAGAAAGCAAAAAATTATTTTCTGCCTAGCAACAAGCTCTCTGGCAATATTATGCTCCGCAGTATTCACGGTTTGCTGACCACATGCCACTACGACGGAGGGAGACAAGAGAGATAGGGGAACGGGAAGTCAACTCATTAGCACAGCTAGCAGAGCAGAACATGACTTTGCTCAAGAGAGTGAAGAGAAGAAGAAGCGTTCCCCTTTTTTATTTTTAAGACAATTTCAACCAACTCAAGAGGTTTTTTGAGGCTGAACACCATTTTTTTCTTTTAGCTGACATGAATGGAAGGCAGAGAGATATTTTATATAAAAAATATACAAAGATAAATGTGATCATGCTATAGCCTCTACACAGCTGAGAAGTGGCAGTCATCTGGTAAGTTACTAAGCAATGGAATTTGACACGCATTTTCAGATGAAGAGTGCACAGCGCCGTCTAGTTGTAAGTGATAGTAATTTTGGTAGCATGTTTCATTTATTTTTTCGGGAACCCCCTGCTTCCCTCTGTAAGATGTGTGGAGCCTATACCCCTACAAATTATTCTCTCCCTCCAGCCTCCTACAATCTGTCTCTTTATCAATGAAAAGGGGGAAAATGGCTGAAAAAAATATGTGGAGGGAAACGTTAAGCCTTCTTTTGTTCTCATTCTCCTTCCACTTTGTTCCGTTTTCCTATAGCGTCTCTTCCAACTTCGCACTACCACAATACCATACTACAGTATTCAAAAGAGTTGTTTATTTTACTCATTTTTGTTTTCATCTCTGATGATATTGCATTTTTTTCTGACGTGTTTTGTCTGTCATTTGATTACGTATCCTTTATACTAAAGTGGTGAATGAGTGCCTGTTGTTCTCTCCGTGCTACATGGATTTATTTTTTCTTGCGCGACAAATTTTTTTCCTCTTCTCTTTTAATTTATTGTTGTTCCTTCTGTTGCTGTTTTTCTCTGCTACACAAAAATAATTCTCCATTACTTATTGTGTCACCGTTGGAAAAATACTTGCTGGGTTCACCTAACAACAACAAAGATTTCTCAACACGAACGGTTAAAATGCTGAGACGACGATACTACTACTGCTGCTGTTGCATTCTATGTGTACACATCAAAAAGTGTGACAAATGATGATAAATTACCTTTTACATCAATAATACAACCCGTGCAGAGACTGCAGGCAACGACGTGTATCCCAATAACAGAGTCGTCGTGTGCACTACCAAAAGGAATGGCAAAAGTTGTAGGANGTGCACTACCAAAAGGAATGGCAAAAGTTGTAGGATTTTTTTTTGTTGCGAAGAGAGTGCGTTATAAGAAGTGAGCATACAATGATCTATGATGACAAGGACTACAAGATGTTTTGGGTATTGTTTTGCTGCTGCACGAGAAACCAGCAAATAAGAATGAATAGAGAGTTTTAGGGAATATATAAGCTTGTATTGACGTTGCGTGTGAAATGAAACAATCAGTTTAATTAAACGCCAAAATGTTCTCTCTTCTCGGAACAAGTTTAATTTTCCTCAGAAATTCTCCGAGTAACCCCTCAGCATGAGATTTTACTTTTGATATGGAAGAAATGTGTAATGAAAACTGGTGGGGGGTCTGTGTTTGGCGATGCTGCATACCTACGCGAGGAGAAGACACATTTGCTAATAATAACTAATTAAGGTTTGTTGCCTGTCAACAGGGTGTATGGCATTGGTACTGGTGGTTGTCTTACTGCTGCTGCTGCTGACACCCCTTTTTTGTTTCTTTTGATTTGCTAAAAAGAAAGGAAGTGTGATGCCGGCTGGACTACTGCCAGAAAAGCCATATAAAGAGAAATGAAATAATGTGGTTGTGTCGCGTCGTCATGTCGTGTATCTCGTGTCATTGGAGTAATAAGTGTAATTAGCTAGACTGTTTTTTTGGTGGGGTTGTCTAGAGTTGCCACCCTCTGTGTTACATTGACTGTAGGACATCAACAGCAGTAATCGTGCAAGTTTCAGCCTTTTAGCAATCATAATAGCGATGAGAGTTTTATAGTCTCTACACAGCAGAGAAGGGGGTGACTTTAATTTTGCTACTAGATTTGTAAATTAATTGGTATTTTTACAGAAGAAATATAAGGCGGTAGCAAATTTTAAGGGATACTAATTTGGACAGCAGGTTTGATTTAGTTTATGCTAAACTGGAGCTGCCCTCTGAAAGGTGTGTAGTGTTAATAGTAAAAGTCGCCTTGTTTCTTGCAGATTTGGGTGTTGTTGTGGGCATTCACCTTCCTTCATACCGGCGCTCTTTTACCGCGCTCCCTTTTCCTCAACATCTCTCTTCTTTAACTTGAGCGACACCACAACAAAGCTGTTATATGCTGCTGTCGCGCTCAATTTACAACACTAGTCGTCATTAGCTGTATAAATTGTCTTGTATTTCACTTTTTATTTAGCTGGAGGGTCCTTATGGGTGGCTACTTGCACGCACCCAGAGAGACAACAACAAAGGATAGAATTATTATGAATTTAAAATATTTTCTACTCTCGTTTCACTTTTATTGTTATTGGATGGCCATTTACAGCGCAGCCCCAGTATAATTACCACCACAGCAGCACCGATTGTCTTACTTTTTTACACAAATGATTTTTCCTTATTTCTCTAAGACTTCTTTCAACTAACTGCTTCTCATAACGATGCTCACTTTATCTAGTCATTTTGTTTCAGGGCAGGGCTGTTCCTCCTCAGTCGCAGTCACAAAAATATTCCAACTTCACTTCCTTCCTTGTCCACTACTGCTAATAATAATAACACAGCTTCTGAGGAAAACGATAACCTGCCAAAAATATTATGAAAATGACGTAACTTCTGTGTGCAAATTAGTTTCATATCCTTCCCTAGCCTCCAAACCTAATTAACCCTCCCCCTCTCTAATTATCATCTTCATTCATCTTTTCTATTTCCCTCATAAAACCAACCAACCGCCCCAGAATAAAAAACACTTTTGTTACTTCTCCTTCCTCACTGCTCATCTGGGTCCATTTCTCCCAAAATCAGGTAGCATGCTTATATAGGCACCCCAAAAACAAGATCCCGTTTTCGCCTAAAAATCTTGATGCGCCTTCATCACCACAAGTAATTCAAATAAAACTTACCCACATACTTATATGCTCTTGCTTAATCCATCAATACCCCAATCTACAATACAATAAGCTCTCTCGGTATTTTCCCATTTAGAAAATTCTCAGAGTAAAAAATAAAGTATGCCATCATGTCTTCAAATCTCTTCATCAAGCCATTCCATGTGTGTACACATGCACACGCACCTCACTTTTCGCTACGGAATCCTATTAAACGTGTCTTTCCTCTCTCTCTCTCTCTCTGTGCCACCACGACTTAAGTGAGAAGTTTTAGAAATGACAAAAAAGTGTAGCGTGAAGTACATTTTATTTTCCGCGCCTCTCTACTACTTCACAGCTTGTTCTTTTCTTAAGAAGTAAAAAATGCTTTAATTTCTTGTCTGCCAAAACAAAGTTTTCTAGGAGCGCCATTAACAAAAATGCACCTATGATAATAATGATGATGATCATTATCTACTTCTTCATCATCATGCTCGCTCGGATTATTCATTAAAATTATCACATTAAACTACATACCGACATACAAGCCCATTAAAAGATTTTTTTTTACATTAAATTGTTCCGCGTATTATTTTCCATTATTTTATCACAATCTTTTCATCTGGCGCGCACCCATTCATATTGCGAGCAACCTCACACCAACAGCGGAAAAATATATTAGCGAAGAGGCATTGAACTAGAGAAAGAGGGAGAGACAGAGAGGAGCTCTCTTCTTTGGTGGTGCAATTTTTCCCCTTTTGTGCCTTCCATTCATCAGGTCGGTATGGTAGGAGTAGTAGGCCATCACAATATGCATAAACGCCGCCAGAGGAAGAAATATAATATCAAGAGCAAGGATGCACACACAGAGAGTTGGATGCAGAGAGACGCACAAGTTTTCATGGCTAATTTATTTTTTTCAAATCATTAACTTCATATTTTGCTGCGCCTCTCTCTCTCTCTCTCTCTCTCTCTCCGTATGTCTGTTAGGTGGTTATACTTTTTACACATAAAATTGCATGATACGCACTGCAAAATAGAGAGAAATGCAATACATGCTGTAAGTGTGTATTGGATTCATCGTGCATCGTCTCGCTTGTTTTTTTAACAGAACAATATATCATCATGATCGTTCATCGTATCGTAATTCGTAATCGTAGCCCAGAACGCACACATTCCTTCGCATAAAAAACATGTGCTTGGGCGCTGCTGCTGTTTCTATCTCTGCAGCTTTTTCAGAGCTACTGTGAGGAAGAAGCCATTTAAGACGCGAGGGAATAGAAGAAAATTTACAATTAAAATGCAGCGCGGTATTCAAATCATGGTAAAGTGGTAATAAAGTAGGGAGGTTCGTACACACAGACAGCAGGCTGGGCTGAATAGAAATCGGAACAGAGCGAGATGAGAGGTAATCATGATGATGATGATTATAAAACATATGAGCAGACACATAAATGAACAGTCGTTTCGATGTTATTTTTTGGCTTGGGGGGATGAAGGAAGAAAAAATGTAACGTGTCATTACTATTTTTACAATGATTGCAAAAGTTTTTTAAGGGAGTGGTGGTGACACGGCAAATTGTCATTATGGATTTTTTGGGGATAAATTGTGTGGTACACACCGGCGGTTGCATGTCAGGAACGTGTATGCAGAGAATACAATCGTTTATAAGATGTCGCCTCTTTGTAATGGGGAAAGAAAAAAACGGCAACGATGATGAATGATGACAATTGGCAAGGTTTGATCTACCTTTTAGTCATGTCAACACTCATCCCATGTCGTCAGCAGCTGAAGGGGAAGAGGTTGCTAACGGCGGAGGTAATCACTGTCACAGCAGTCAAAACTCCTTAAAAATTATTACTAATAGGCTGTGCTGCTGTGTGGCTAAACGCAAAAAATGGCAAATTAAAATTCCTCTCCGGTTGAAAGGAAGGCGGTAAAAATGACAAGAGGCACCGCCGAGGAGGAGGCAGGTAGAATATTTTTAAAAGGGCTGCGGGTTTACAAAAATTACAAAGGATTAATGCCAGCGAGAGGATACGACGAGAGATGGCGAAAAAAGGCAGTAATTTGGGACGTGATTTTTGGGGATATATTGGTAGTCATCAAGAAGCACAAAAAATGACAATGGAGAGCGAGAAGAGGGAACGGTGACGACGGTGATGATATTACACCTCATTAATATTTTCGTCACATTGGTGTAAAATAAAAGACAACTCTCACGATTTCCCTCCTCCGTGTTTATTATTCCTTGTGACGATGACAATGATGATGATAGTGACGATAAGCCATGTAGTAGTAGTACCCGAGCTGTGTCTATATTTATGACAGTTATTACGTTACCATGTAAGCATTTGCTGCTGATGATGGCAGCCTCCGTGATGTGTCACGAAGACAACATTTGTGTAAAACTACGACAACTCTACTACTACTACTGCAGCAGCAGCCAAGAGAATTTAAATTACCACTTTGTCACGTGATCGTAAAAAGTTGCGACGTAATAGTGTGCAAAACTTAACCACCACTACTATTACAACTATTATAAAATTTCACGGGGTATTAATTCCCCGTAGTTAAGTGCGCAATTTTTTAACCAAAAGTTTACCATGCTGATGCATTGTGCGACGAGTCACTGACGACATGCATTTTTGTGACATTACAAAATACGTAATAAATACGGAAGTACGCCAAACAAAGGTAGCTTATCATCATCGTTGTCGTCATCGTCGTCAACCACAACATAACAACAACAACAACGACACTCGAAATAGACTAACAACAGCAATCACTACTTAACTCACTCATCAATCAACAAGTCAGCTATAGTTGTGTAGTATCCTGAGATGATAACATACATCGAAAAACATTAGCAAAAGTAGATTTTAATGGACTGTGGGGAAAAAATATCCTCATTTTCACCATGATGATGATGGCGATAACAAAACGTGACAGTTGTAAAAAGTGGTGGTAATTAAAACAGACATGTCGTCTTGTAGTATCTTTGTCATAAAAAATGCTGACGAAAATTACCCAAAAAATATGAACAAGACAAGCCACAGAAGCAAAAATGGAGAGAGAGAGAGCGAGAGATAACAAGGATTCCACTTTTGTCATTCTTTCAGTCGTAAAAATTTTGTTGTCGGGTTTGTGTGTGTGTTTGTGTCGCTGTTGTCGCGCATAGGCTAATTTCTGGTTTTTCGAAAGAGAGCGAGAGGGGAAATAATGCAGTCATTAAAATAACAACGTACATATTTTATGCGGGGATACTCCTCCGCAATGTAATCATCACTTCATTAATACCCATTTTTCTTCCTCATTCCCCAGCCATTTTATCGAAATCGAGTACACAACTAAAAATAGGTTTTATGACCGTTTCTCAAATCGTTTAGCAAATTCTTCCTTTTCCCCAAAATAACATTTTTTGCAAATTTGTTGCTAAAAAAATCTCATTGAAAAACGTAAAAAATGTAGTGATCAATTTTCTCAATGAACAACTCGTTACCAGACAGTACATCTATTAAAGACCCTACACAGCTGAGAAGTGGGTGACATCATCTGAATTTTACCTATATTCAAATGGTGTATAGCGTCGTCTAATTTTAATCATAATTTTATCAATTTCTGTAGCATAGAGCATTTATTACATTTATTGTAAACTGGGACTGCTCTCTGCAAGATGTGTGGTACCTATTATCTTTTTTGTGTCACGCTGGCAATCATGTTAACAGCAGCATATAAACAGAATATCAACAAGAAACACTTTTTCCTTCTTCATCCTTGATTCAAATTAATAAACAACTTGTTTGCAGAATGATAAAAAATGAATTGAATAAAATGAAACCCATTTCAATTGTTAAAATAAATAATATATACATACATCATTGCAAAAATGATGAACATCTGTTATCCCTGCCACCGTAGCTGTACATTTTTTATCACCCCTATTATTATTTTATATCATTTATCCTCATATCTTTCATTCATCCCGTCGTCGTTGTCGTGTACCAACATCATCTCATCTTTCTCCGCCCCCATTATTTCTTTTCTTCCCCCACTATCCATTTCATTCATTCATTCTCTTCATATGTGGCCCATTCATTCACTCATTCTCTCTCTCTCTCTTCCCAAACTTCACATTTTTTCCCCAACAGCGGTAGCAACAACGATGACGATCCTGATACTTGATATCGCCGCCTTTTCCTACTACCATCCTACCTACCTATCTAACATCATGTCATTTAAAAAAGAAATCGAAAGAGAAAAAAACGGCATTTATCTGTAATAATATAACAACACGTGCTCCTCTCAAATAGGTCACGTCTCATCTCTCCTTTTTCTTCTTCAATTTCATCTTTCGCTTTTTTATTAGCGCCGTCCTTCTCAATTCCAAATAAGATAACATGTTCATCAAGGGATATCATAATGCACTCTTATCACACGATACACCTCATATGCCCTACACGTAAAGGTAGATACAAAAAAGGTGCCCAAATTGACATGATTTTCACAAATAAATCTCTCCTGAAACAAAATAATACAGCAGCTCTGCACTGCACACACAGAGTTCGCAGTTCACAAGAGAGAGTCGCCGCCGCAAAAAAATCAACGACAACAAGAGTTATTACTACACAGAAAGCAACAGTCGAGAATTGCAGTATCTTTTCATCGAAAACCTCCTGCATTATTGCAGTAGCAGCCGTAGTATTATTCCTCTCGTTCTTCTTGTAAGATTGCCGTATATTTTATTTCTTGTGACAAGCGTGCAGATTGCTTATACAGCAAGTCGAGCTTGTAGTAGTTTTTGCCGTCATCTCTCTTCTCTCTCTCTCTCTCTAACTTTTTTATACTCTAGTTGAGTTGCTACATTTAAAGCCCATTTTTCTTTTGAGTCTCTTCAAAAATTGTTACCAGCGGCGATGTTGCTGCTGTTTTAGAGAACGGTTTCCTCTCTCTCTCTCCCTGTCTCCCAGGCAATCTCTCTCTCTCTCTGGTTGACGATGACTTTGCTGAGTGGATTTGTTGTTTGCTGTGGCTGCCACGAGGATTCTTTTTTTGTTCATTATGTACTCATACGAGGATAAATAATACTGCAGGCAGCAACTTTTACAAGTCTACTGTTCTCTGTGCAGAGTACAAAGTATTCTGATCATGACGATGATATGAGATGAGAATTCCTTTCCTTTTAAAAAATATATATTACGCCGACGACGTATCAGAATTGAGCATCATTGCCACCGCTACCACTACTACTACCAGGACACCACTGCTGTGATTGCAGAGCACACAGCAGCACTTTGAGTCTTGTTGTCGTGCAAATCCCAGTCGAGATGATGAAGTCACCACAAAAATTGGATAGCATTGTTGTAGGTTGTAACGAGGATTCCACCACGAAACCAAAGAAACTAAAGGAATATTATTACATCGCCCTGTAAAAAAATATCACAGGAGGAATATAATATTGCGAGTGTCACACCACACTACTACCCAAGAGAGAGAGACCAGTAACTGTAGCAGGGAAAGAGAGAAGCTTTGGTCGTTGTTGTAGCAAAGCTCATAAATATATGATCAAATATTACGATTGGGTGTACAAGAAGATGATGACGATAGCA
>JAHZNB010005746.1:0-14329 GCA_027744295.1 Callyntrura guangdongensis
TGATTTGATGCACAACATTTGCACCAGAGACAGTCAAGTTAAATGACAAAGATAATGTGAAGTAATATGATAACAAGATAATGGTCTTCGTCGCGTCGTGGAGGAAAATTCGAACGAATGAACACACACACACACGAACGAACTCACAGAGAAGTCAAGGCAAAAGTCCAAAACAGTTGTTAATAAAGTTAGGTAATAGATATACCCTAAGAAACTGCACACAAACATGCACACACACTACAGCACAACAAGCAGTCAATTTAACCAAGACAGGAGGAAGGGTGACGGGAGAGCTTGAGAAAAACGAAAAGAGTGTCACAAATTTTGACTGTTGGAAAGAACAGTCAAAGCGCAGCCTGTGTTTTGGAATAAAGTCAATATTCATGCATTTTTAAAGATCACATCATCACCAGCTAAACGCATGCTTAGATACATATATAGGTAATATACGTACTACACATCCGTTTAAAATGCTAACGGCTTGATGGATAGATTAAGCCGAAAAATAGTTCATTTTGTACATGAAAATGCAGGATGCAGTAGGCAATTTACTACGGTGTAGTACAAGTATTGCACGACACGAGTACGCCAAAGGAGCGGAAAAAAACGCGAGACATCCATTTTTCAGAGGAAGAGGTTCAAAAACAAGAAGAAAATGATAAATGGTGAGAACGAGACCAGACTTTTATTTGGTGTATCCCACGACGCGCCACTACAAAAAATAGTGAAATATTGCCTTTTTTATTGTATAGTTGTCTCCTATTTTCCCCAACGAGATGTTGTCTCTGGGTGTCATTTAACTGTGCACCTTGTGAATTTCCCAATACCCTCATTTATCAAGCCAATCCAACTTTTTTGATTTTTTTCTTCAATTTTCACGTGCAGTCACTAGCATATCCGCTTATTTAAATACAAAACAGTCTTATTGAAAGGAAGATTTTTTTTTATAAAAAAGCACATCCTTGTGTGACTCGACTGTTAACTCTGACTATGAGATTTCTAAGCTCGATGCCCTGCTGTTTTTGCCACTGATGCTGGCGATGCTGCCAGAGAATACGATGATGAAGATACCGCTCCTGGTGCTACTGCTACTGTTGTTGATGATGATGAGACAAGAGACAAGTAGAATAACACACAAAGGCTTAACTGAAATATTTCCAACTGGATTTGGCAATATTCCTGTTTTATGTTCTCTCTTCTCACTACACACCAAACGTTCAGAGAAACAACAACTGTGTCTGCATTTTCACAAACTCTGAAAAAGAATACGAGCAGCAGTAACAACAAGAACATCAACAACTGCTACTACTACAACTGCCACCAGTAGTACCACTGTTGAGATGACTGGTCTCTTCTCATCGTCGCATAAAAAAAGGGGCAAAACTACTGTGAGAAATAAAAACCTTCTCGACGTAATATGACTTGCGATCTCTATCTCACTGTCCGTTTGCTCCACAGTTCACTAACATTTCATCATCATCGTCGACGTTGTTGCAATAATCATAACATCAAAAATTGTAATAATATATGGTAGTATGGTAAGGCCTATATAGAGATGGAGAGAGCGTAGACAGTAAAACCCAACAATATCCTCTGCTACTGTCAATGGTAAACATGCTGCAAAAAGATTGACGCATATTGTACATTTTGGTATTGCAAGCTCAGCAAAAAAACAACAGAGACAATAATGACAACAACAGCAGCAGCAGTGATGATGGTAATACGAACACATTATGATGATGATGGTGATGATGATGATGATGCTTCTTCTCGAAGGAAATTCCTGTAGTAATGATGTTTTTTTTTCTGAAAGAGTGTTGTTTGCTGACGAGGCTGATTTTTGCTTCTTCTTCCTTGTTAATTGAAATGAAAGTTTATTTATAAATAGGTAGTGAAGCGCGCTACAAGCAAGAATGAATCACTTTTCGATTCCATCATCGTCGTGATACATCCAAAAGGGAAAAAGATGATACGCTACCAAACGCAAACCATTTATTTCCATTCCAGCAGCCCACGACGACGATGTCAAGAGCGATGTTTGCTGGTTAGTGGGTAGGTGATTCATTTTTGTTATTTTTTGTAACGCTACTTCACTGATGAAAGAATAGAAGGCGCATTTTTTGTGTAATATTTAATCATATACCGTTCGCTCATCAGCAACAACCGACATCGCCCTGCTACAACCATCATCATCCTCAGCATCATCATCATCATCAACAGCTACAACATATATTATACCGCCAACACCACATTAATATTTTTTATCTTTTCTATCCTCACCATCACGATCTTGGCGACCTGTGTGACTTCATTCTAATTTTGATTATATTATGATGGCTTGTTGTGGAGGAGGGAAAGTGGTAGAGTGGGGGATTTTAAATGGCATGCATATATCATAATCATTCAAAGTTGCTGGGCTGCCTTTGATTGTTTCAGAATGAAATTGGTGGTGGTGGTGTGGTTTTAAGAGTTTTTTTTCTTACATTTGACGTGTGCCGTGCCTGCCTGCCTACTGACATATTAAACAAAAGAGTTAGCCACACACACGCACATACTCGGATGAGAGAAAAAGGCATGAGGATTATTTTCTTTTCTGTGGTTAGCCTCTCGAATGGTTCAAAAGCAACTACATCACAATAATGCTCAAATTATTCAAAAACATCAGACTACGAATTAAGCATATCACTCAAAATTCATTCATTCACCATCATCACCACAACAAACTGCTTTACTCTTGCTAGTGTGTGCCCCTCGCTGTCCTCCCTGCTTGTCTAATTGAATTGAATGGTGGTGTTGTTGGGCGGCATGACGGTTTTGTGAGAAGGAGAGAACCTGTCATAAATAACGTGATCATATTTTCGTGCATGGATGGTCACTAATGGAACGCCACACGTATTTACATTGAAATAGGAAGACAAGCCGGCAGATTGTGGAGCCAACACATTAGCAATGCAGCACAGCATCATTGCTGCAAAATGAGCGAGACGAGTCGAATTGGAGGTTACACAGAGAGAGAGAGGAAAATGGAATGCAAAAATATTATTATGTACCTATGACACGAGGATGTATGGTGTTGTCGGTAGTGGTGGTGGTGGGCAGCGAATAATACGTGTAGGGAGTTTACTAATATTTGCCAAGACAGTTTGGTGAAATGTAATCTTATTTAGCACCACCAGCAGCATCAGCACCACAAGTGTATATGACATTATGACGATGACGATGATGATGTCTCTGACAGATAAAGAACATGAAAACGGTGGTGGTGTGCACAGTTTGTTAGTACAATACAATTCCGTAGGCGGTTGTGAATACTGGTCGGCTGAAACGATAAGACATGGCACACAACTATATCATTATATTTGATATTATGATTATGAGACAAAACTCTCGAAGGAATTCAAAGTATGTCTTTTCCTGTTTTATGCTTGACCGCCAGTGTCAACAAGCTACCGCTGCTACTACTACTGCCATAGCGTAAAAAGAAGGGGAACAGGAAAGCGACAACCGACCAGACACCAGGAAAGGGAAAGAGAATAGACATTATGACAAGCAAAGAATAATGTAAAATGTGTGTAGAATGAGAGAGAAAAGAGAAGCGGAGAATCTTCTTGAGAAATGATAATGAGCAGGAGTGAAGCACCATACCGGATATAGCTAATGCTGTTATGTAGGTACCATAGTATAGCTAGTAGGTAAGGATATATATGTAGTTGAGTAAGATATTACGTAACCTTCTGTACCGCAAACGACAGGAAAGCTGCACAAAGTTTGCCAGCAGTTTGCATTGTAACAGCAGCCGCTTGCGAAAAATACATGGGGATGAGAGGATGGGAATGGAAGAAGTGGTGCGGTGATTTATGACAGTTGAATGAGTGCTTACTCTACTGCGCAAAGTGTATAAGGATGGAGCATTTTATATACTAGTACTAGAAAGAGAGAGAGAGAGCAGAAACGTGTAGGAAAATATGTTACCAGTCGTTTTTCTTCGAGGTAATTATTTAATAATTGGCATAAAATAAGGCGTAAAATGGACTTTGAGTGGCTGCTAATCCCTTTATGATGCCACTAACCTGACAACAAACGTTATAGGTTTTCAGTGGTAGGAAAACGAGTTTTTCATGCTAGTATGATGTACGCGTGCGGAAAGAGAATTTTGTAAATATTTTCAAAATGTAACAAAGAACACCAGCACAAATCAAATAACAATTTACGCACAGATGTCGAAATGCAAAATTATTAATGCAAGTACCGTCCATCCAAATCCAAGAAATATATAGATAAATTAATTTACAATCAATTAATAATTTTTTTTTAATTACCTCAGACGTTTGTTCCAAAAATTCCGTTGGAAGTATCCGATTCGGTAGAACTTTATAATGGTAGAAAAGGAAAAATTAAAATTGACTGTGTGGTCGTGGCAGTTTATCTATTGTCTGATTTGAAACATGTTTTTCGTAGCTTTCTAATAAATTGTAATTGTAACACTATATTTTTCTCTTCATTCAATAGTCTCTGTTTTCAATGTATCGTATCACCAAAATGAAAATGAGGAAACCAACAATAAAGGCTGTTGACACACCAAAAACTCCCATATTCCCTTCTCTGATCCTTCGATCGTGTTCTTGGATTTCTTTATAAGGGTAGCGTGGATGGTACGCTTGCGATTCAGAGCCTTCCATCGAGGCTTTTAAACGAGCAAACTTTTGAAAAACGGATTACTTTTTGATGTAACACTATTTTTTTGCAAGATAAAGCTATTAGAGTTGTGACATCAAAAATCCAAAATGGTGTCAACAGTACAGTACAAAGTTAGAGATTCACATGATAAAAAATTATCTCGTCGTAAACCCAAAAGTTGAAGAGTGCCTAATATTAATTCTGCGTTGTTAAAAGCCATAAAAATTTAGTATTCATAAGAGATAGAGTAAAGAGGCAAGATATTATATTTTTCCACTGATAACAAATGCTACTACGACCCGGGTGTTTCTATTCTTTTTTTGTTGTTTGCACTAAATGACGCACCCAGGAGCACTTAAAACATTGCTAGTAGTTTCTAGTTATTAAGAAAAAAACAACGTGCCACTTCACTTTAAAAGTTTACCACACACAATGAAACTTGACCAGTTTTGGCGTTTCTTTTGAAAAATAAAAAGTGATGAAACTTTTCTACCAAAAAATCTACTTTTTTCTCCCCTTTTCTTCCTCTCCAATCCAATCCCTTTGGGTGTCGCAATATCCCGCAGTACTTTTTAGCAGTCCAATGGTAATTTACCGAGACAGTAGTCACTCATGCAGAAAATTAGCCACGACATGGAAAAAATACTGAAACCTTGTCTGTTTTTTCCACTTGGTGCACACACAAACACACGGACAGACACACACTCGTAAATCCCCACAAAAATAATTATTATTACTGCTGCCGTTTTCCTCTCTCTTACTAATGTGGAGCTCCTTCATTTACACAGCTGCATGTGCTGCGGTATGTTTATCAAAGGGTTCCTTTCTCCCATTTTACTTGTCGAAGGGCTCACTATAATGAGACAGCAGCAGCAACAACAACAACAACAACTGCTTCAACAACAAACAGTATCACTTTTCTTGTTCACTTTTTTTCTGTGTCTTCTCTTCCACCAACAAAAAATTTATTTCTACTCTGCCAAAGTAAAGTAGAGACCATGATGTCTCTGGAGTACCTCCACTGGCTCCAGTTGGCTTTTTCCAGGAGGATCCATCTATCCATACTACCACACCATCCTCATCATCACCAATTTCTGCCTGCCTTTACTTTACACTGCCAACGCTAACTATTTTCTTCTATAAAGTTTTCCTCACAACAGCAGCAGTAGCTAGTAGTGTGGTAGTATGGTAACAGCAGAGTCGCTTTATTGTTCTGGTTGAATGGAAGCATATAATTTTTTTCTATTTATCTTTAATGTACTACTTTTTCCCTTAGTGGTAGTACGAACCGAAAGTACTTACATGCTCGGAAATAATAACGCAATATAATATAATCCTTTCCTTTGCTTTCTCCTTCTCATCATGTCAAAAGTCTTTCGCCTTTTTGTGGAGATTGCTCTGCATAGAAAACATGGGGTACAGCGAAATGGATAATATCACGCAAATGTACTTTTTTCCTCGTACACGACGACGGATATAAAAAAATATGCAATAATATATTATTTTACGCCTTTGAATTTGTTCGGATCCTCTTTACAGTGTAAAAAAAACTTTTTATGGAGCTATGTTGTTTTCACTACCCATCTGTCTATCCACGTACACTTCACAACGGGCAGAGCGACTCTCTCACAGCCTATTTCAGTTCTACTACACACTTGTGTCCTATTCCAGAGTGCACTTTTTGGTTGCAATAATGTTTTAAGGGTGGATGACTAGATTATATAGTGGTGCTTGCTGGGCTCTTACTCTGCTCCTACTTTACCATTCCTGTTTTTAGTTTCACCCGTGTAGTTATTATTATTCCCTTTTATTCTCCTCGCTCTTAAAGGGAACAAGGCTGATACCAGGCAGTCGGAACAGCAAGTGTACTAGTTATAGTGGCAGAGAGGGAGAGAGCGAGCGAGAGAAAAGGGAGAGAAAATAAAGAACAGGATATCTTTCCTATTTTCTTTCAATGGCTGTGTGTACATATAACCATCGATGTACAAGAGGTTGTATAACAAACTGCTTGAGCTTACTCTCAAACAAATTCCATTGTGTTCCTCTTTCCCTACAAAAATTTCCCTACAACAATACCTTGTTATGAGTTGGTTTACAGTAAATCTGCGGTAGAGCCACCATCAGCACCACACGGCTGGATTCAAAAGGGGTGTGGAGGAGACGAATACACCGACGGAGGCTATATACGTACCTATTATTATAGCAGTATCTACCAGAAAAGCATGTTGTATGCTAGGCCGACCAAATATTACCCTCATGTAAAGTCTACGTACGTGGAGAAGAATGAATGGGCTCTCTTATTTACAGAAAGCGGCGAGAGAGACTTTCCTTTCTAGACTGCGATTATTACCCAATGTACTACAACAGTGTAAGTAGGAACTTGTCTGAGTTTTTCGCAATGTGAACTTGTGTTTAACCAACAAGCTACAAACGTTGAGCTGCTTGGTACGCTTATATGCAATACTGGCAACCTACACCTTGGTTCAGTGAAATACACTGACACATGGAACGGCTACCACGCTTTGTAGTCCCATCCTGTGTTACTGTGCCATCGCCACCACTGCTGCTCCTTTTGCTGGAGAAAAAAGGTGCAAGTGGTGAGTAAGCTCAAGATAGTGGTGACTGGAGTTTGTAGAGTTCGGGGAAAAGACCCAACGTTCGGGTAAAGCTCGGATAAATGTAGGTACATACCGTAGCATTTAAATCTTTTGGCGTGCACGGAAAAGTAGAAATGTAAAATATAAGCAAACATTCAATTGTCTTATAAGGTAGTGTGTGTGTAAAGGCAGCAGGTATCTGTCTTTCCATCTAAAGTAGACGAGAAACAGAGATAGTTGTCTCTGATATGCTATTATCACAGCAGGATCCATACATCATATGGTTTTGTTACTATTGAAGGAATAACATGAAAGCATAATACAAACGCACGAACGTTAATGTCTCACAGTGTGTGGCGGATCGATAATTCTGCCGAAAGAACCCTCTTTTCCGAGAAAGTTGTGGAAATTGGATTCTTTGCAGCCAAGAATGTTGACGGAATACGTAACAGGCAGTGGTTTCATTGGTGGCGGTGAAATACGTAAAAAAATGTTTCAGAGTGAAATAAATAGCATAAGGAGTTCCGGTTCTGGTATGCCTTTGAAACGATATCGCAAGTACAAACATACACACACATGAATGCGTCATGGAGTAAAGAGAATGCTAAGGACAAAATGTGGTTTTTTTTTTCGTATTGTCTTACTCGCTCAATAACCTCCTCTGTCACACCATATTATTACCAAGAAAACTCCAGGCAAAAAACTGTTTAGTGTGGAAATGTGTTTGCCTGGCATTTCGTTTCCTTACAGTTTACGTCTTAAACGAGTAACGGTGCGCCCGTGTTTTTTTATTGGTAGCGACATACAAATGTAATATCGCTCCCCACCATTACTAACATATCGTTTATTGCTTATGACGGTGTGCTTCTCTTCGTATCCAGAGCACAGCAGCAGCACACTATAAATCTGAGAGCGAAAAACGCATTTGACGTTGAAAGTTATGTGTCTGTATGTGTGGGGAGAGAGTTACGAGCGTCGAGCCTTTGTTTTCCTCCTGTCATGTCAATTCAAGTCACAATGGACGGTCGACAGAGGAGTTTATTGCTGCAGTTTTGTACGTTTCACTTTCTTTAAATGAACCGGAGCAGAGGTTAGATACGTACAGAGGTACAATGTACAAAAGGAGAGAAAAAATGAAAAAAAAAATATTGTATTTATTCCCTGTTTTAGTTCAAAGACATTGTTACCCGACATGTTATCTGGATCCGAGTCGATTCAAAAGTGCACAAAAGAATGTGCTGCAAGCAAGTATGACTTTTATTTGGCAGTAGTGGTATGTTGAAATTTTATTGCTGTTTTTACATGTCACGCTCCATTCCATGTTTTTAGCAAAGGAAACTAGTCAATAAAAATTGCATCTTGTACTCACAGCAGGAGTAACGATTGGCGTCAAT
Organism: Callyntrura guangdongensis; assembly: GCA_027744295.1. NCBI lineage: Eukaryota > Metazoa > Arthropoda > Collembola > Entomobryomorpha > Paronellidae > Callyntrura > Callyntrura guangdongensis. Next base: position 8,669 of record JAHZNB010005746.1, read on the forward strand.
GTTCTTTGTTTCGGCAGCAATGCAAAATCTATCAAACACGTAATGCTTTCATGAAATCATTTGCTATCTAGTACGGAGTGTGTATTAGTATAGGCAGAGTATAGCAGCAAATATTATGTGTACATTTATACGCATATGGTGGCATTTAGATAAGCGATCTTATCGTGTTTTTTGAACGTCGTAAATGTTGAAATCCTATCCTGTCTTATGTCACCCCAAATTCGATTAGGGTTACGAATTTAATTTACTTTCCGTTAACATTTTATTGAATTTTGGTTTCACTCTTTCATCTCTGCGTTTAATTAGATTTCCAGAACGTACAATTTTTATTTTTATACGGTGTGGGCAGAAATTCCACATTGATGGTATAAAATGAAAATAAGGCCCTAAATATTGCCATTGCCTATTGCTTGAGCACAGTTGACAGTTGTAGTGGTTCACCAACTAGACTTGTACTTCCTATTCTCCACTCTCCACATAATTTTTTTACTCCTACACCAATGGTCACAATAAGTGACACAGAATATGCCATCTAGCGAAACACTGCACACATTAGACAGCAAAATATTGAATAGGGAAATAAACGTTCATAGCTTCTACGCTTCTACTCTCCATTTTCTTTACAACTCCAAGTGGGTTAAAACCTGCACAATGCAACGTTCGAAACGAACCTCGAAACCAACATGGGGAATCCGGACTGTATATAATGTAATATGTAATGTATCCGATAATTATCTATGATCTTGTTATGATGAGTGTACGGTACATAGATTATTTTAAATATGAAAATTGAAAATGTTGAAAAATTTATTGGACTTTTTACTTTAAAGATATATTCAATTTTGAACAGATTTTGACTTTAATAAAAACCATATTGGGCTTATAATTGGAATTAGTATTTTAATTTGGGATGAACAACACCGACAGCGCAACAGTCCATTTCGTTTTTATATAAATTATTATTTTTGAACTCTTCTTCCTTTCCATTGTCCATTTTATATCAAAGGCCACACACGGGATTTAAGTGGAAATAAAAGAAAGGTGTTTTTAGTTAAGCTTTCTAATTTGTTCATTTTTATTATTATTATTTTGTTATTATTCTAAATTCATCCTCAGGAACTAGGACACAGGACAAAAATTATAACTACAACCCGTTTAATTTATTTAGCGACTAATTTGTTTTAGGCATTTAACCAATATGACATTTATTTTATGCACTAAAATATTCCGTGCTTGTTCTGTAGTAAACGTGTAAATGTGTAAACTGTGTGAAGCAGCTAAAACTTAGCTAACCAATGCATTTCTGTATCTCCGAAAGTCCGACTAGATACTCATTCATAAAATAGAAATTTTTCACGGATTTTGATATAGTGGATGTTGAGTATCATTTTGCCCCGCCGGATGAGCACGAAACTTGAGCGATGCCTAATAGCGTACACAACGACAGCAGCTATTGTATTGTAGAGCTATTTTTTACCCCTACCATATATACCACCTATAAAATTGTGATGTTTGTGTGTAAGCAAAAAATAAAATAAATGTAAATAAATGTAAACAAGAAATTTTGCGAGCGAACGTGATAGTTTCCTACTTGTCTATTAAATTTGAACTACTGAACAACTTTTCAAATTAAACAGAATTTTTGGTAGTATGAAAGTTTTTAAGAACAAGTACGAAGCGGATGACTAAATACAACTTTGATTGAAGTAAGTTTTGCCAGGTTGAATGTTTTGTAAATATTTACTTTGAAACACTGTGAATATCATATAAAATTAATTTCCTCATTCTTTATAGCAATTTCGAATTTAGAGAATCAACTTTTGGGAGATCCAAGTCTGATTTGCAACTTTATAGTGCTTTGGGAGTACGGCACCGGTAACCGGTGGTTTAACCGAAAATATGCCGGTGGCTGAAGCAGACGATATAGCCCTGGGCGTTCCTGATGGATTTACAGCAGACGAAGAGGCACTACAGGAGACTGCAGCGGTGGTGCCAGCAGGGCCACCAAAACCTAACAAACCCATAGTGGGAATTATTTATCCTCCTCCGGAAGTTAGAAGTAAGGAAAAAAATTTTCTATCGGTTTTAAATCTAGATACAGAGGTTATTCAGGTCATCAATGTTTTTTTATTGCCAACGCAGATATTGTTGATAAAACTGCAAGTTTTGTGGCCAGGAATGGACCCGAGTTTGAGTCCCGTATTCGTCAAAATGAACAAAACAATCCAAAGTTCAACTTTCTGAATCACGGAGACCCATATCACGCATATTATCAACACAAAGTGAAAGATATCCAAGAAGGAAAAACCACTTCATCAGCTGCTCAGCAAATTCCAGGACTTTCTGATATAAGTGGAAAAACGCTTTCTGCTATTGACGAAGCAAAAAAGAAAAAACAGTTCTGCAGGACAGAATTCTTCAAGGACAAAGTGCAGCAGACGCCACAAATGCTACAGGAGAAGAACCGCTTACAGCTCAGGATGATACCGAAGTGCAAGATATGGAAGAAGATTCTAGTTCTTCCGACGATGACGATGATCAGCCCATTATGGGACAACCTCCTGTTCCGCCTGAGCAGACTGGAGAAAAACCACCCTTGCCGCCGACACTGGAGCCACCTCGACAAGACAAAGTTATTATCAAGAAGGATTATGATCCAAAACTGACAAAACAGACGGTGAAAGAAGTTATTCGACCCATACTTCCAGAAGAGTATACTATTTCGCCAATTACTGGAGAGCGTATTCCTGTATCGAAATTACAAGAACACATGCGCATTGGACTGCTAGATCCACGCTGGAAAGACCAAAGGGATAGGCAGCTGATGGAAAAAGTCAATCAAGAGAGCGTTTACGCCCCTGGTAGCGCTATTGATGAGAGTTTGAAACAGTTGGCAGAACGACGTTCGGATATTTTCGGTATTGGTGTGGAAGAAACGCCAATTGGTAAGAAAGTTGGAGAAGAAGAACGAGAGAGAATTCCGGGCATGCCGTGGGATCCCACTGCTGGATTGAGCAGTTCTCAGTCAGCCATGATGTCATCTGGGCAACCTCCTCTAATGCCTCCGGGAGCTGGTACAGATGACGACGATATGCCTAAAAAAGATGCGATCGGGCCTAGTATGGAAGTTGTCCAGAATCCGCCTATTCCACAATCTGTACCACAACCACCGATTCCGTCTCAACCTCCGTTACCACCTCCCCCGCATCACCTTCCGCCTCCACCCGGTGGAGCACAGAATCCTGCACCGCCAGGTATACCACAACCTCCTGGTGCAACAGGCCCTCCACCAAATCTTCCTCCTATGCCTGGTATGGTACGCCCTCTTCCAGGAGGAATTCCTGGAATGCCCCCAGGTGGTCCACCACCTCCTCCTGGCGTCCAAATGCTGATGCAAGCTGGTTTGGGTCATCCTCAAATGCGCCCACTGTTGGGTCTTCCACAAGGATTTCCCCCATTTCCACCGGGACCTCCAGGAACGATGCCCAATCGTCCTCCTCTTTTAACTCCCAATCCAGGCGTACCACCAGTACCTCCCAATTTACTTCCTCCTGTTACACCCCAACAACAGCCACCACCACCATCGCTTCCGGCAGGAGTTGCTCCACCTCCTTCTGGACCTCCAGGGGTTGCACTTCCTCCACCTGGATCAGGACCCCCACCACCACCTTCCGTTCCACCGGCGCCACAACCCGCACCTCCTGCAGCAGCACCACCACCGGAAGATGAGCCACCTGCGAAGAAGGCTAAAAATCTGGAAGATTCTCTGATACCAGAAGGACAATTCTTGGCTACTCATTCATCGCCCGCAGGATTCAATATACTTTGTCAGAGCATGCCAGAAAAGCCTGAGTTGAACTTACAGGGACAAATGCTAACGGTCACCTTGGCTCTTACAGATTCCATTTCTGCACTGAAGCAAAAGATTCAAGAAGCCATTGGGCTAGCTCCAGGAAAGCAAAAATTGCGCTTAACAGAAGGTCTCTTTTTCAAAGATCAAAATTCACTTGCCTTTTACAATGTTGGGGATGGAGCCACAGTGCACCTTAGTTTGAAGGAAAGAGGTGGACGAAAGAAATAATCTTTTCTTGGAAGCAGTGACAACGATCATGCCAGTTACTATCTATGACGTGGATTTTGACCTGAGACGTTCCTTTTTCTATGTTCAACATTTCGCAATCGGTTTCACTGCATTCACGGTACTACTTCTACCACTAAACACACAGTGAATTTTAATGAGCACACTTGACTATTGTTAAACATGCACTACGGATTGTTTGTAAAGCTTGGTATTTAAATTTAACTTCTGTAATACGTAGTCTAGTTAAAATAAAAAGATAAAATCTTCAGAAAACTAGCGTGCATTTACAGTTTTGTCCTGGCCTGGTCGTCCTTCTTTTACATCAAATAAGGAACAAAAGTGGTAGCGTCATTAAATGATTTATGATTCATAACCATTATTTTACCATATATTGTACGTATAGACCACAAAGGAAATATACATTTTTAGGCATTTACAACATAACAACTCCTGGTGTGCGATCAGCCCAATTGCGAAAGCTCATTTTATATGCGTCAGTCTATTGGAATATGCACTTGAAAATTCTAATTATCTTCAACTTTTCTCATGAACCTCCTGACCATTTAGCAAAGACTGTGTGTTGCATTTTTGTGCTCATAATAATAAAATAACGTTTCGAGTTGCAAAACATTGACTAGAGCCGATTACAAACGCTAGAGTGTGTAGAACACACCATCGCTTCCTTTTGGTTCTCTGTGCTTATCCTCTACCTTGGTATAAATGCCCTAAAACAATGCTCTACTTCTACTTGGCATTAAGATACCTAACCTAACGTGCTGGAAAAGGTGAGCCATGAGCAGTTTTCTTAAATTAGCCAAAACAAGGTCAAAACTTGCGTTGCTAGCTTTTTACTAATTGAAAAGAAGCCAAAATGAGTAAAAAAATGTACACAGGTACATCAGCCAACAGCATGTATAAGACAGACTACGGACGGCCAGCATATTATAGTGAGATGATGATGTCGAACAAACAATGAAAGAACAAGAGGCATATGCTCATAGATTTGGGTATACAAAAATAGGCATGATCATCATGATCATCACCAAAAAAGCGTTACGACATGCCCAGCAGACAGTTCTCTGTTTCCTCACTGAAATGAAACCGAGTGGAAAACTCTTTTTCTTCTCTCTCACTGTATCTCTCTCCCTTTCTGCTTTTTACTACCGTTGGTGTAATATGGCTTACACAGCTAACAAAGTATGACAAGCCTTTTCTGCAAACCAAGTCTTCAACTACATCATCAGCCAAGCCGTAAGAGAACAATACCATTTATGAAACGAATATATCAGCATTACAAACGTACGCATGCACGCACGCTGGGCTTTGATATTATTTTCTCTCTAATGGCATTCTTTCCTGGGGTGTATATTATACAACTTTCACTGTGAGAACCAGTCCGGAATGAATAAAAAAGGAGAGGAAAGAAAGAGAGAAAAAGGAGAAAGCATAGTACTAGTAGCTGTGTAATAGTAGCCGTGGCTGTTGTTGTATGTAAAAGTAGCAGAGAGAAGCAAAGGAAGAGACCTGTTGTTATTATTTTATTGACGTGTAGTTTTGCATGTCGTAGCAGTGAAGTTGTG
>JAHZNB010005747.1:0-37667 GCA_027744295.1 Callyntrura guangdongensis
ACCTAGGCCTGGGTATATTGTATGTTATCAGTTCCATAGTTTGTAACAACTAATTGAAAAAATGCTTTAACATTCGCCCAATTTTTCAGCATGTTTCCCTGGCTGAGATCCCGTAATATGGGGAGAGAGTAGAAAAATGCAACTTTTTTTATCAGTACAATGTATTTGGTAATATTACAAAGGCACGCAGCGATGACAAGGTTGTTTCATATCGTCTTGGATCTATCGACCTGTTCAGAATCCCGATTATAATGAAGCTGACTTGCTTGCACCTTTCGTGCGAGGAAGTAAAACTAGCTTAATGATTTCATAATAATAACATGTACTGTTTAAAGACACAAAGAGATAAATATACTATACAATATATGCACTTGCACTACCTATGTAGTATGTAGCAGTAGTAAGTAAATGGCGGTCGTCTGATAATCTATACATGTTACATGTCATACAACACAAAATAAAACACAACTAGTCTGATCCCATGTTAAAACCTTTGAATTATCAATTAATCCTGTAAGCTGTAGGGAAGTGGTTTGCAACAATGTTGTGACAACGGTGTAAAAAACGACGGACTACACCTTTAAAAAGCAATGTACTAGGACTCATTTTTAAAAGACTGGCATATTGCAAAATTGTTAGGATGTAAGTTTTGAGGTCATCAGGAATTCATTTCAGAAAACAAGTAAATTTATCGCATAAAATTTACCATGGCATTTGTACTTCCACTGTATGACACGAGTTTTTATCTGGCTGAAATTCGGTAAACGTACAAGCGCCATTTTGGTATGCCTGTGTACCAAATTTGAATTCATGTTTGCTTAGGTTGTAAAAAAAGAAGAAAAAAAATGCGTAAGTTTCCATCGCTAACGGAATTGACGAACGGCCGGATGGACTGAGAAACGGACAAACACGACGATATCGATCAGAAAATTACCGACTAATGGCCGCAGTTGAATAACATTGAAAATCTCTTCTTAAAAGCTTTTCACGTCATAAGTAATCCACTAATATTATCAGTGGAATACTTAAGGTCTCAAAAAATTAGAAAAGAAATGGTAGCAACTCCATCGTTCAAAAAGAAGAAAATGCTGCCTAGTTTGGTAGTTAAAGTTGCATGTATACATAGCATTGGGTTGGGACTCATGACGATCATAATCATTATGCGTAACTGTTTGTCAAGGTTATTTAAGCTTTCATTAACACGTACATAAGGACAGACAAATTGACAGGGATATGCAGAAATGAAGCGGACGAAGAAGATGTAAGATTTGGGTAATTTTTCTGCCAAATTAACATCAGGTCACATTTTATCACAGAGTCATTGTTGCTCATTGAAGCAACTTGCCGTTTCAAATTTTGTAAAAATTCCTAATAAGTCTTTCTTGTGTTCGGCATCGAGTGAGTGTTGATGCTGTTGTGATTTAGGGCACTGGTGTATATGATTTTGATGTCTCTGAGCGAAACACGCGCATGGCAATAAGTGAGTAAATACAATCATACATAGGATCAGTGATTTGGGAGTGGAAAGAATTATGCGCAAAAATAAAAAAAAAAGTTTCCACATAATTGTAAATTATTGCTCTAAAAACTCCTCTCTAATTCACCACAAATTGTCAATTAACCCTTTCTGACAACCTCCACACACTCTGACGAGATGTAGCGTTGATATGCGTTCCTAATTACAGGAAGAATGTGTTTCAACCCAAGCAGGTGCATTTTTCCATGTTCCTACTAAAAATTCATATATCTACTCCAAACACTCGTCACTGGCGCGACATACCAGTCAAGTTCATGTTTATAATTCGCACTTTTTTTGGATTAGTGCGGTTTACTTTTGCTCTTTAGTTCTCTCAAAAAAACTTGCTTTAGGTATGTCTCTGCAAGTAAACAAAATTATTTATACACCAGATATGTATGATGTAACAACGTTTACTACTTCGTCATCGTCAATAGCCACTGCTGTCATTTTTTGTGACGCAGTTGATACTACTCCTGGCGCATTTGTCTTTTGTGTGGAGATGCACATAGGTACATAGTTTGAGTTTATTTTTTGCTGCAAAATGGGATTGTGTGTTTGCGAGTAATTTCTATTTTAAACCTGTAACAAGTAACAACGTAGCAGCTCAACTTGACTCGACTGGTCACTCTGATGCTACTCAAAGGATAAACATTTGTGAAAAATTGGATGGACACTTTAAGGTCTTACTCGCTGATGTGATTACTAAAAATATCAGACAGGCCATCACATTTTGTACTATTGTCTTGTGGTATCCTTACAGTGTCGATGAAACGACGATAATTGTAACAACAGCTAAGTATGGTGTACGAGCTCGAGCAATTATTCACTATTTACATGATTTGGTATTCGGCTGTGAACTTGGCGAAAACTAGGAGAGGAAGCTTGCAATTTTGACGTTGTTGGTATTTTTGCATCCCTACAACACAACAACGGCTACAATGTCTCGTATTGCATGTACGTACACACGTAGGTAACAGATTATTTGGCAGAATGGAGAGAACTTCTCTTTGAAATTAGGCAGCGCGGCAGTGCACTGTGGTTGTTTGTTGCTTCGAGTAATGCAGTTGAGCAGGTGTGGTTTGTAAGGATTTTCATACTTTCCGTAGCCGTGACGTTTGCATATTTAAGATTGGCTAATCATAGTTATTATTATTATTTTTCACCACGACTACGATGGTCAGGAATTTTAAGTGTGAATAAAAAGGGTGCAACGAGTTTAACCTTCACAGCTCAGCACGAAAACTATGATCTCCTGTAATTAATCTATGCATACACCTGCATTCATATATTTAAGCATTTTTTGCCATTGTTCCTCTGTTCTTGACGCCGTCTTCCTCGCCGTTGTTGTCGTGTTTTTGAGAAATTTTGCTCCGCTTAAATAATTATTATAATAATATGCATATATTATTATTGCATTCTGCCCATTAACAATCCAAATCTTGACTAACAAACCTAAATAAATGTAGAAACACATGACATATTATTACATATATTATGCATAACTCGTCTAATTTTCATGCCAATTAGGTGTACACATGAAAACGTTCACGCTTTGAGAAGATGTGAAAAAGCTTTTGCATTCATTCAGCTGATCTTGATGATCACAATGATGATGGACAAGACACTACCACACAGCCACCAGAAATACTACCAGTTGCTGCGATGGAATTCTTTCTGGCCGAGAAGAGAGGTATTATTTCTTTTTCTTTCTTGTAACTTGTAGTGTCCTTCCCCATAGGTCAGAAAATTATCACAAAGCTCTCTGTTATGCAGCGCGAATGCAGGCAAACGGCAAACATGTACTCTGAAAAGAGCAAGTCTCTAAAAGAGCCGGTCGGTAAAAAAGTATTATGAGCTCCTCTAACAGCAAGCCATTAAAATAGCAAGGTTAGAATTATCTTAATCTTTTAATGTGATGATATTATAAGCATGATCATGATCATCTTTTATAATCATAACTTTGAAGTCCGCGTTTTCCGTGATCTGAAAGATAACAGCTCGGCTTTGTGCAACAAAGCGCGCATAAGCACTCTAATTTGCAATTACATTGTGGATTGAACTCTTTATATAGAGCAATCATCCATTTAAAACGCCGACTATTTTTTACAGCGTATCATCGAGTATTGATTGAATGCTTCGGCATTATTAAAAGGCGATTGATTTTTTTCTCTTTTGAGTGACCACCAGCACTACCAACCCCGCAAGTCAGTGCAGGTTTGTTGTCGATTGCCATTAGGGCAATGTAAAGTCATGCAGCCTCGTTTCTGATCATGTCGAACTCGATGATGATGGAGCGTTTTAATTGCATTTAAAGACACGGAGAATAAAACATCGACGAAGCCACTGCACCAACCAGCCCGCCTGGATTATCATGGAGCCAGTTCCTATGTAGCTCGTTCAATATTTTTTCATGGTCTTTCATTGTTTTGTTTATTTGTTGACTGTTTTGAATGTATCATCAATTATTATTTAAGCAACATTTCCGCATCTTGTTCCCTACATGGGTGCTGGATACTCCCAATCGGAGCAGGAGCTAGAAATCAAAATCAGAAAATAAAATGCTGCTTTCAGAATCACCTTCACCATGAACAAATGTAATAAAAGCAATAAATCTTTGAATATGTAGTTTGGCATGTCATCAATCTTTCTTTTTTGGAAAATCAAGACGAAAAATGCAACGTGAAAGGAAGATGTTGCTGTAGTGTTTGATTACGGTCAACAAAAATTTAAAAAGCAAAAATTTGACGTATGGCACCTCCTTGATTTCTAAAACATATTTTACCTTGAGCAATTAAATTATCACACTAAATGAACCATTTAAATGTCGCCTACAATTTATGCTGAGAAAATGATGCATGGTCGCTGATGAGCTCGTGAAGTTACCGTGATTAGTAATTAGCGGTTAATATTGTATAAAAACAAGACAGTTTGTTGCTCGCTGGCATGATGATGAATGTGTACAAAATGTAAACAGAAACGAAAACGCTTCTGATAAGCAGTCCTTTTAAAAAGACCAGTTATTTATCGTTCTCAGAGACATCATTCTATGCTGCCTTAAAATCCATTACGCGTACTTTATCGTTGTACGTGATAAGAAAAATGAGAATACCTCACGCGACAAATTTGCAAATTATAAGTAATTATTACGTTCAGACGATCAATTAATAAATTTTCTTGTTAACAACGATTGGTAATTCGCTTTCATTAAATTATCTGTTGCCTCGCCGCATTACTACTTGAGACATTGTGGTCGGTCAGCATCAAAGGAGCACTATCGAGTGGAGGGATACAGTGTGCATGCATAATGCATCAACAACGACTCGTAACGAGTGCGTTAACAATGACGATTTTGTTTGTAAAGTTGTTGTTTCTTGGCGTACAAAGGGAAAAGGATAGAGTTCCTTATGCAGAGACGTGTGTGTGTGTATGTGTAGAGGAGAGAGGCAAGTACCATTTGCATTTTTGTTGGTAAAATGCTATCCCCTCGCATACTGGGATGTACAGAGACGAGATGCACGCGTGTGTGTCTGTCTTTCCTTAAGTACATCTCTATATTTACAAAATGTAACAGAGTATTCATTCAACTTTACAGAAGTACGTCATCATCACCGTGTAGGCATTTTTTTGGCAGTTGATATGCAAAAAAATTGTTCCTCTATGTCTCTATTCTCTTTGGTCAATTACAAGAGGAGCAGCAGTGGTGGTAATGGTAATAAATGGTGAAGTAACAATTTTATACAGTTTGTAACAAAATTATTTGTACACTTGGTTTATTGCGAAATTTTTCTAAACGGATTGACCTTTCTGGCCGACACATGACCGGACTATTAACTGCAGCTTTGATATCATGCGGGCGAAAGTGTATGTAAAAGTGACACACGAATAACTGATTTCTTGCTGTAGCTAAATTATTGATACCCTTTGAAAAGGACGAGGTTAATGTCAGTTTAATTATGACTGGTCATTCAAAATACGAAGATTTTGAAATTTGGTGACCAGAAGTACTACAAAATACATAAATAAAGTAGTTCAGATCCAAACCCCATCAACTAATGACAAGTTTCTGGGGGGTTCGGAAGCCAAGTACAGTATGTCTGCACTTTCCTTTAATTTTCTAAATATGGACATCAGTGCTGAGTAATATTTTTTATAAAATCTGGCTAGAGATTGTGAGTATACATACACTACAGCTTTTATGACCACAAAATCTTGTGTACCATGGGATAAAGAGAGAACTTTGTTGCACTTATTCCTGGCAAATGGCGTTATGCTATAATTATCAAAGTTTTTCTTTCAGTAAACATGACAATTTATTCTAAAAATTATTTCGGGAGTTCCTATTATGCCAGTAAAGTAATATAAGTACATATTTGCGTAGGTATGGCGATTCTGTAATGGTTGGCTTTTTTAATGCGTCAACCAAATTGTCGTTTACGGATAGATAAACCTTGATTATTTGAGCATCAAGCCATTTGCTAGAGATAATTGCTACAAAATGTTCTTTTTAAATAAGGTTTTTGGGGTCGCAGAACCTTAATTTTGTAAGAAATATTACTCGGCATCGGTATTTAGGAATTTAGAAAATCAGGGAAGTACAGTCATACATGTACTTGGGTTCCGAGCCCTACCTGAACTTGTCATTAGTTGATCGGACATCAAATTTCAAAATCTCTGTATTTTGAAAGGTCAGTCATAATTAAGCCGACATTAACCTCGTCCTTTTCAAAACAATTTTGTTACAGCAAGAAATCAATTATTCGTGTATCACTTTTAACACGATCGCACCCAGGGTATGCAAGTTGCAGTTAATAGCCCTTACTCATGCGCGACTTATGACATGTGTCTATCCGTTTAGAAAAATTTCACAATAAACCTAGTGTACGAATAATTTTGTTACAAAGGGTATCTGAAACAAAGTTGTTTACCTTTCTTTTAGTTTACTGCGCGACGTGCATTACAGCATGCAGCCTTCATCTTCAAAAAAGTACACAAACACACTTGCGTGTGTTTATGTTTTTGTACAGGGATGATGCAGATGCCCCCAAAAATATCAGTACTGCATACTCTCGTTCTCACACGCGCATCATTGTTACTTACAGTTTTGTAGACGAATATTATCAGATTATTAGACATCATATGAATACATAATGTGAGCACGTCAAGTGTACAAGTTTCATTGTTGATTCATCACTAAGCAGAAGTTATTTAACAAATATTACATTAACTTTCTACTTTGATCCAGTTCAGCCCCGTAAATCATTCTTCCGAGACATCCCCAACTATTTATCGGCCTACTTCTGTCTTGGTTTTCCATAGCTGCTGCTATTTCCGCGTGACAATCTGTAGCCACAAAAGAAGTATTTATATTACCGAGTAATATTTCCATGTGTAGAGTTATGTAATACGTTTGATAAGAGAGTAATAACTAATAATGGTTGATCAGGTGCTTAAGCCAGTTAACATTATTGGAACATTTCTTCATATTGTTACTCGGAGGGAACCACATAATTATGTACAATGATTATTGCATAGTGCAAAAGTGCACAACTTCAAGCCTGAATATCTGCTTGTTTTCTCCGACCACACATGTATATTATTATGTATTGATACCTTTTAGATTTGAACTTCGTTGTTGTGTAGGACTTTAATCTGTTTAATTTCATTCATAGTTTTGGATTTTCATTCATAATTGGTGCTGCCAACAACAAAAGTAGATAAATGCACCTGCCTGCTGCAACTTCATCCTCATTTCTTTATCGATAGTAATAAAGGTAAAAAAGAGAATGATAAGAATGTATGTCATTAGTATATGTCGTTGAAGCAGTACGGCTAGCTGTAGACGTTTGAGGTAAGAGTAGAAAATTGCACGTTTCCAGGATGACCGGCAAAGTTGTAATTACGGATTAATACTAGAGTAGGATTGAAAAAATCTGCTGCTTAACAAGTCCTATGTAGTTTAAAACCCATTGTGGTTTGTTAGAGGCTCACAATAGTCATAGCATGTGATATAATATTTTTAATATTCGTGCTGATTAGACCAGCTTATCTAGTAGTTTCTTCTCATCCCGTACAGGGCAGCGATGAGATGATTATTCGGTTCTACACATGCAATTCTGCAAAGTTAGAGGAAAAAATTTTGCACCAGCATATAGCAGCAGTGAAGTAGTATTGGGAGTTGAACCAATGAGCAACATGAAAGATACAAAGGTAAAAAGATGCTTTCATTACCTGCCTTGTATAATCTGAGGTTTAAAATCCGCCGGGATTTAAAAATTTGAAGTACAACAATCAGAACGTTATTTATTGATGCTGAGGTCGAATCATGCATGTCAATAAACAAAGTCATAACAAACAGACTCTATGGGGTATTATATACGTTTTTCATCGTTTGTTTCTGTTTTACACACCGCATGATTGCGTGCTCAAATGTCTCTCCTTTCAGCTCCCATCGATTGAAGGTAAGAGCGGATTAAAAGCTTGTACATGATAATCTACGTCTTGTATTGCGGACTATTTAGTTCATCTACCGCTGTTAACAACAGAAGTACTTACAATGACCCCGACTGATTGTTTGATAACTTCACCGTTCAGTCAGTTATAAAATTTCGAATCATTACTCTCTCACTAATTGACATTTACATTCATAAAACGAGCAACGCGGCATTTATTCATCTCTTCACTCACTCTATCCACTTGCTCTCAATTCATTATGTTGATGAGGAATAGGGTTGGAACGGATCAACACGAACCAGAGCGAAAGAGAATGGATGATTGACCAGACCAGTGTATTGGCTTTCGGGTGGTAAAGGAAACCGACACAATAAATTTGATGATGCTCCTGTTAAAAGGCATTCTGCTTCTTTACAAGCATACTTCCCACGCAAAAATGGCCTCTTATGAAAAGATATTCGTGTAGACAACTCAACACTCTTATAGCCAGACCTGCTGCACAAACATTTTTAATCAAAACTTAAATATTTGGATTTTTCAGCCATAAGTTGGACATATTATACAAAAAAAGGACACGATGGCTCCGCTCACCGTGAGTAGTAAATTGAAACTTTTAATGCAAAACCAGACCATCAATCAACCTCTAAAAGCATGTAAGTGACGAAAGGCTTTCTTTAACCAACTGGCTAACTAGGTATACATAATACTGTTTGTTGTTTGCTACATCGTGTAATTTTTTGTCGGGAGAGAAAATAACGATAAAGGAAAATGCTACGTGCAAATATACTTAAAGGCAAATGTTGTTGTGGTCGGTTTTATTTCTTGTATGTGATTACGCCGGGAATAAAAAAAATCCGTTGATTTGGATTGAAACAACATTCCAGTTTATCGTTATTAATCATAATATGTTTATTGGCGTCTCATGTGTAGTTGTGGTAGTGGATATGCGGGGGAAAAGAAAATATATATATACGTGGTTTGATGAAATGGTTTGTAAAATGGACCTTCTTATTTCAAAAGTGCTCATTAAATAGTGAGGATGCATGTATTGGAATTGCAGTAGTAGTATAGCAGGTATCATTTGGATTAGGTATCATTATATATCATATCATTGTTTACCTTGCTGCAGCAATGTTGCTACCTGCTAACGACCATTGCAAAATATATCATCCCTTTGCTACCCCCAAACAGGGCATCAACACGGGACCGTTATTCATTAGTAAATCAGCTATTTATGCAATGCCAATATTAGCTACTTTTTGCTAAAAGACGAGTTCAAAGGCATCGTTGAAAGCTTGCAAGCGTCTAATAATATTCAAAGAGGAGAGAGAAAAAGTTGCAGGTTGTCTCCCGCATATTAAAACGTTGATCTGGATATTATTTGGTTGTAGATGAGTGAAGAAGCAATTTTTTAAAGCACGTTTGTTGCGTCAGATTCAAATTTAGTTTTGCAAATAAAAAAATGCATATTTTAAAATGCTTTTTCAAAACTCACTAAAATATTCAATGTAAACGGAGATTTATAAAACTGGAAGTGCTCCAATATGCTGTATAGTTATGACGATGTGTAAACCGTACTCGGGTCTTGTTTGTGCTACATGATTTTAACCAGTTGTGGTTACGACGTCGGACATGAAAGTTGTTGTTGGTTAACTAGTAATTGGTGTGGCGTTTTGCATAGTAATATTGCATTTTTTCATTTTCATTATCCTCCTCACACCAATTTTACTAGACTGGCATTGCATTTAATTAATCGACCAATGATTGATCTCCTTACGTATTTCGGGATTTCAGAGGGGCATATGTGGGAAATTTAAGTAAAAGTTCTCAACTGCACTCGAGTAGTACTACTAATGTGCATTTCCACCATTATTAGGGAGACATACAGACGTAATAATAAAATGAAGACATTATGCAATGTTTGTAAATAATAATTATTGCTCATTGAACGAGATTGCAATGCAATGAGAGCAGAATCTCTAGAGAGAAAATTATACACCACTGTTAACATCTTGCTAACAAGTGTTTGCTTAGCGATTCGCTTAAACTGTTGTTAACGTTCCTTTAGTAAAACAAATGTGGATTGTGGAATTATGGAGATGAGAATGGCGTTAGTGATAATAATCATCATCGCCATCATCAAACAACCTTATCATTGAAATTATCGTCGACTATGATTTTTTTCGTCTAATGATACACGTACATGTAATAAGTTGTAGTGCTACTATTTTGCTACTACTCTCTTGGCATGTTACTTTTTTGCCAAGTGGTTTGCTCGTTGTACACAAGATATTATCTACTGATCAAATTGGAATGCCAGCATTTAACATTTTACCCCTCTCTCCCTGTTTTATTCGTCTTCCCATCTCTCAAACCTGCGAAAGAATCAGAGGTAGGGATGCGATGCTGGTGTTGTTGTGGCAACAATACACTAACTCATGTACCTACCTACCAACACATTTGCAGTGGTAAACTTCAACTCCTCGCAACCACCGTCGTCACCGTATTCCCTGTTGATGTAATAATCAAGCGAAAACTAAAAATATAGCTTGCAGCATAATCTATACGTTTTGACGTTGTTGTCCTGTCGGAGTCTGCACGTTCTGTGCTGTGAGTATTGTTGTTGTGGCTGTTGAGAATAGCAATAAGACATGCATGGTGCCGAGCATTCATCATCTTTGAATATCATCTCATCATCATGAACCCAATTTTTATTCTTTCAGAGTGCCGACCCTTAATCATTTCTACATTGACAGATTACTAATAGTTTCATGTTTGTGTAATATGTCGTTTATTAATACATTTTTGTACAGAGTGATGACAACGATTTGAAGGGATACTTTATTGATTGTTGACACGTAATCTAGATCGGCTTGGGTTTGCTGTTGTGGAAAATTCAGGTAACGGGTTGACCAGGTTGGAGGCTGGTCTGCACCAAATAATGATAATAATTATTATGACCACTAAAAATTCCAGATTACGGAACAGACGTTAAAGCTTAAAAAAAGCTGTGTAGCTGCACCAGGGTTATTACATAAATGACGACGCAAGGATGACTTTATTATCAGTTTGCCGCGTCCATTAAAATTCCGTTGAGTTGAAAAAATGTTTCTCGTTTCAACAAGTTGCCACGTAATATTTCAGTTTCCTTTGCCTTTGCATAACGAGATGAGGACACAAATAAACTTTTATCTGCTAGAGTTATCATCATATTGAGAGAATTTAATGATTTATAGATAATAGGTAGGTAAACTGGTGGATGTGCCCAGAATGGATATATGCTTATAATGAATTACCGTTACCAATATTTTTTTTATTTGAGTTCATTAGTTCGCCGAAACAGTTTATTGGTGCAAACGACGTCAAGATAATTTTTGACTGACCACTCATTGTCTTTTATTATAGTGACACTGAGAAAATTTCTCCTTCGGCTACTCCTAAGCTTTATCCATACACCAAGTATCCATTAGTACATTTTTTCATACAAATTTATTGACGCGTTAAAAATGGGGCTTTTCAATTTTGCATTCCACATTCTTGCGACAACCATGCCAATACCATTGCGTTACCATATTATGCCATTTCTTGTTGCATTATTTAACTGCTCTCAAGTTATTATTCTTGCAATTTTGGTGTCGTCTAGATTATTGTTTATTTGAGCCAAATCGAAATTTTTGGATTTTTTCTGTCGACATAATCCGTAGTAGACCATCTATGTTAATGAAGTGTTTTTTTTAATTTAAAAAAAAAATTCAATAAATCGATGGAACGTGAACGCACAGTTAGAATTTCCAACAAATTTACACTGCAGGTCAATTGTTCCTTGGGTCTGTATCGCCCCAATTTATAAAACACTACAGCCTTTGCTGCATTGTCTTCGTTGTTTAAAATCATACTGATATTCACTGATCATAATTTGGAACAAAATCACCGTCGTAACCGCTGCATTAGATTATTTTAGAAAACACTCAACAAACCTTAATCTCAGTCGATAAACCAGAGTTGTACACTATATTTGTTTTAAAACTTGCAAACAAATCAAAGATCGACCATCTTATGGTTATTCCCATGCCCATATTATACATGTACATGTACCTACATGTTTGTTTAATCGCTTGATGTTTCTCTTTGTCTAAACAATTAGACCACCCTACCTCATGGTTGTGCTTTCTTTGCAGTGAACGCATTAACAACTTGCAACAACAACAGTGTAAACAAGTTACTTAAATATGTTCACAACTAAGCTCCTCTGCTTTCTATAAATACTTCGTTATTGTTACTCCTCGTGTTGTTCTCATCATGAAAATAATAGTAAAAATAATATACAAGCAATATTGCTTGGATGCCTTTCCTCCTCCCTATTAGAACTGGCTGGGCTGAGTATTTCTATTCTGATTTTCATCTAAAAGAGCGACTTTAAACTACAAAAGGGGAGAAATGGTGAGCAAGCAATGGCAATGAGCTCAGCAAAGGTTGAGTTATTGGCGATTTATTTAATGGGGTAGCTAACTAGCTCGTAATTCTTTTTTAACTACAAACGTCATTTCAAAGAAAAAAGACATGATTGAATGCTTTCCTCTGTTTAAACTGTTTCTCGCACGTATCACACATTCCTGCATAAGCGTGACAAACCGAGTCTTTCAGAGATGGAAAGGCTGCAACACATGGGCAGCTGCGTGTTGCTCAGAAGGTTACATTAGAAGAGATGTGCATTAAAATTGCTTTGCTATTACGTATTATGCTAATAACGTGTATTTTGAATGTGTGTACGGGTATGGCACGGGTATACGACGTATGTACGGTAAAATTAACAATCAAACTGTGAAACTGTCAACCATAAAAATACTTGCTCAACAGTTTATAAATCAAATTATTGCTTTTGACATAATATTTTACTGATGGTCAGATAGAAATGATGACATCGTTCATAAGAATTAATATACCTCATTGTTCTTTACATGCCAATAAAAGGGCAGTAAAAGTCTCCCAACGAAATCCTAAAGGATGCATAATGTTTGACGTTTCTGTTGCTGCTAAACGAAAAGCACATGACCCTTTTACAACAACAACAAATTAAACGTACAGTTATTATTATTACCGTCAGTATTATTAAAATATCATTTGTGAAAAAAGTGAGGCACATTACTTTAAATATTTCATCGCACACAGGATTAATAATCTCAATAAATTTTGCCTGTTTTGTAATCTGTTCTGCTATATTATTATAGTCTCGTGTATGCGTACTTTCATAACAGCAAACCGTTACTGTAGTGGTTAGTGGTACAGGTGGATATATTATGCTGCTGCTGATGCTGCTTACCAACAGCACCACTGTAATTGTGTGAGCTACTACTACTACTACTACTACTTGTATATGCATTGCACTTGCACAGCAGTGTCTGAAGAAAATTCTTGGCTTGTAAATAAACTAGATAATCCGTAAGCCATTTACACTTGATAAACAATATCACTTGGAAACTTTTGCAGCCGTAAACAAAGCTTTGAGATGATATATATAAATTCTAGTGTGTAAAGTTTTCATTGGATGATTATTGATTACAATACTGACTTGTAATTTATTTACTATTGTTGAACTTCTCTCATACCTGTGTTCATGTTCAACCTTCACATATTGTCAGCTATGAACTCAATGTTGTGGTCCCCCTCTAGTATATAATTATATCGGAAAGGACAATGGACACGGACATGGAATGTACCCTTTCACCTGCATGCATGCATGTTCTTACGTAATTCAATATGGCTAGTTAAAAGTTTGCTAGTTTTTTGAGAAGCAATAAACAATTGTGGTGCGTCATTTTGCCCCAAAATGTTTAATAAAAATGTTACGGGCACCTTGCAATGATTTATATTTCAGTGCTCCATTTTACACACGTCTTTTGGTGTCGGATGCCGGCCTAGTAGAAGCAATTGTACATCGGTTGTTATTACATACTTGACATTATAATTTATTCACGGTGTCATTAAATTATGCTGTTTGTATTAACCACGAGCTAGATACCTAGATGTATAATCATTATCATCATCGGTTGAGAAAACACGAGGTAAATTGTATGATCGTCATAATTGCTATTTCATTTCTACTGTTTTGTTACACAGCTTTTCACATTTTTATAACTGCATGTACAGTGCAGGTGAGTATAGGCATCGTCCGTCATGAAACGAAACGAAAGTCTCAACTTTTACCTCAAAATTATAAATTTCGTATTAACGAGCTATTCGTCTAATAAATGCGAAACAGCTTCAATATGCCCCACAAAATCTGACATAAGCTGATGTGGCCAGTTTATTTATTTTTAAATTTTATGTTGCAAAAATTGCAACATATTAATTTGAGTACCTAATATTTCTCTCTGTGTGTAATTGATAAACATATCCTGATCTACAGATCCAATTTCTTGTAGTTTTCCATTACACCTCCATTACCAATTAAATGGGAACTTAGTCCCATAGTTGGTTCTGTTTCCTAAAAAAAGTAAGTACTGTATAATTGTATTTCAAAATAAGTTGTTTACTTTTTTCTCCGCTCACCTCTTTATGGATTGAAAATTATTTGTTAATCTAAACTGCAGCTACAAGCAAACAAAAGAAATATCGTTCGTCTTACATTTTCAAGGAGGTTAGGTGTATAATCAACGTGAGTGAAATCATCCTTGGGCAGTACGACAAAACTACAAAAATTACAAGAAGATGCCGTGTTCCCACTAGAAAAATTTGAATGGATAAATGTGTTAAAATTTTATGGCCCCGTATAAACTTCAAACAGTGAATAACCAAACTGGTCAAACAAATCCGTGAAAATAGAACCTTAGGGATGAAAAAAAAATTGTTTCTGTTTCAGGTCGTAATGTGAATATTAAAATACGCCACGTATATAAACTGATAAACTTACATACTGTTACTAACAGTTTGTTAGTCAATTCAATTCTCCTATCATCTGTCAACGTTTGCAACCCGCAATCATATTATATGCCTTGCTCCTCATGTCTCTCTTTATATTATGCATCTCCGCAGTACAAGACAGAAATTGCTTATCAAGAGGTGCAAAATAAAATGTGTAATTTATGATGAACAGAGTAATATATAAACTGTAATAATCATCAAAAACTAACAAATAAAAAGTAACGTTTTTGTGAATTAACAGGAAAATGATTTGCTGTTATAATACGATCAAGTCGGTTCTATATGATATCTGTGAAGTTGTAATTGATGCGGTGTCATGATAAAAGTAACAGCTATAACACTGACGGTGTTCCGCAAAGACGGTTTTTTCCACCGATGATGACTGAATGTTATATTCATCAAAATAAAGAAGTCCAACAACTTTTGTTCTTATTATTACTTTTTTTGTAATATAACGCTTAGGTGGTTGTGTTTGTGTTACTGTTGTAGTAGCAATAAGGATTGCTCCCCAGGAAAGTCTACACAAATTTGGTAATATTAAATTTCACACTAGATTGATGGCAGTAAGGGTAAGGTGAAGGACATTTAACTGTCTTCACGAAACTTCGAAGCTTTTGAACATCCCTTTACAACAACATCTCTACGCCCCCAGTTAAAGACAGTGTCATAATTTGTTGCTTGTACTTCATTGTCGGCAATTACTAATTTAAAAAAAACATGATAAATGATTATGTAAAACAGCGTAGCGCAATGATTGAGTGCAAAATTCCTTTACTTTACTTTTTACAACTATTTATTAAACTGTTAATCAACAATTAATGACATGAATGAATTATTCTAGATGTATTAAATAGCAGAAAACTCATTAGTTTTTTTGAGAAGCTAATTTCTTAGAACAAAGTTGATTCTCATCATCACTAATCACATCATAACTCCAACACTGAGACGTCTTATCCAATTGGAACGGTGGGTTCTGCAACAGTCACAGGTACTGGTTGACTGACAACACTTTCGCTACTTAAAAAATTTCGTTAGAGTCAGAATTTATTACTTTGGGTTGACTGTTCTAACTGAGAACACAACCTCACAGAAATGGCTGGTGAAACTTTGAACCTGATGGTTTTTGCAAATACTTACATAACGTTGGGAAACGAATAGAAAACTGTAAACCATACGCGTCATCTTGTTGGGAACACACACAAGTTACAAGTTATAGGGAAGACAAGTTGGGAAAGTTGAAGATACGACATACCACATCGGACAAGGTCTATGAAAAGGGGATACACTTGCTGCGGGTTCCATTGATGCCGAAATCAGTAGTAACTTTCTATTAGGACAACTAAAAACGGGCTTATGTGATGCACATGCCAAAATGAAAAGCTCAATTAATGATAATAGAAGGATGATAATGAGTATACAAATCCCGTCAAGGTCTGCGTATTTATGCGAATGCGGTTGTCAGCTTCTAAATATTTCGACGTAACTGACACTCGGATTAACAAATTTTTATTTGTCAGTTTCAGTTTAAAAGGTGCAGAGAGGAGGATTGAACTGTTGCTAATGTAAAAAATTGTTATGTAATAATAAACTTAAGAATGCCAGTGTTAAATTTTAGTATATTAATGATGATTGAATATTATTTCGATCGTTGGACTGCACATGGGATAAATGACAAATAAAAAATGTACCTATTTATACGTATGCAAGGATACATACAATAAAACTTGAAGCGCACTACAGATGTACAGGCTTGCGACCCTGTTGAACTTTATGTCTACACCATTCAACATGCTTTGCATTCGTTGTTAACACAGAAACGAATTGCATACATTTTCTGTCTTGATGGGATATGGAATCCGGTGTACATAACGCTTTTGCTTCGAATTCGACTTGTTTCATTATAGATTATTACGAAAAGCTGGTTCCAATGTTAGCAACGCACTTACGTAATTAATATTTTATAATATTGCTTCAGTAAACCATGTGTTGTTTCTTTTGTTTCTTATGGCAAGTCTGATACCTGACACCGGGTGTGTAGCTTACGATTAGTATTTTTTAAAAAAAATCATATAAATCGGTAAAATATTTAATTACGGCATTACAACCAGAATGACCAGTAAAATATATAATGAGATCGCTCTGTAGACTTTTAAAAAGGTAGACTTTTGCTTGTGCCTATAAACACACCAGCTTAAGGTAGTTTTGAATCATTAGAACCATCAGCAAAAACCTTTTAGGCCACACTTGTCTTCTGGAGAAAAGAAACAAGAAATCACCATTTTTGTAAATATCAAACCATTTCGAAGTCGTCGAAACGAGCGTGATTACTGTGAAGCCTCTCTTTACAAAAACTTACAGGCTACTTCAGCTACACGACTACTATCGCTTTACCAGAAAGGTTTATTCCGTATATGCCATGATTTAGATAGCTATGCTTATTTCTTTCATTTCAAATAATTGTATGGTAGTTTGCTTGCACTCATTCTATCGTCTGTTCTCCACCGGTGGTCACTGCATTCACAGTCAGATAATTTAGCTGAATCTTCAACGCTTAGGTATTCAAGTTAATAATGAAACTTAATGTATGATTTTATGTTTTAATAGCTAATCATTTTCATGATCAATTTCGATGAAGAAACATCCTGATTATCATCTTTTGTTGCAACTTGCAACTGCAAAACAACATCAAAGTATATATTTACCTAGACGGACGACAAGAGACGGGGAAACGGCTGGCTGACTGACAGTAGAAAATTTAATCAAAGCTTTTCAATTTTGACTTATCGTACAATTTCATAATTTTATTAGGCCGTACAAAAACGATGCAGGAAAAAAGTGAATCATGAGATGTTTACAGCTGCATTACATTATTTAACAAAAACTACACTACATTTCAACTTACCAATGTAATGCATTAAAGTTGAAAGAAAAGAAACTGGTCTGCTGTAGCTTGCTCATTACTGCACATTACTTACTCTCCTCACTGTCCTATTTTCTCCGTCCATGGTGATTAAGTATTATTGGGATAAAAAAGTAAAGTAACATTACTTTTCCACTCTCAATTTCCTTTATTCTTCCCCTAAAACAAAACAATTACAAAACAACTATTTTTGTTATTGCTTCCCAGATATCTAACATCAGGGTTTACAATATAATCAGTATATTGTTATCTTTGTCCAAAAGCTTCCGCTGCGTTTGTTTATTTTGACGTCATGTAAAAAGAAACACATCTTTGAAGATACAATCGCATCTCAGAATGTCTTTAAACATAGCATAATTCCGGAATCATAATTTTCAAAACTAGCCCTGCTAGAAAAAAAATCACTTAATTATACATTTAGATTCACGTTTAATTAATTTCAAGATATTATACACACGTCTATTTTTTGTATTAATTTTTATGGACTTGTTTTCGCTTCTTCTGTAAATTTGCTTTGAACTCCTCCATTTGACATTAATAAAAGGGTTTCTCCGACATACTTAATGATTAGTTACAAACATGTTGTCTTATTGATAGTTTTTATTAACATATTTCGTGCACAGATAGTGAAGCAATGGCCAGAAATAAATGTTAACTTGTAAAAGAACTAAGAACTCAATTAAAAATTCATACACAACATTTACGTTGCATGTTGCACACGTTTGCTTGCCGAAAAGGAAAAGAAACAATGTCTTCAATAATTAAACAGTTGCTTCAAGCAATTATGACGACTTTCATCACATTAACTCCAATTGCCTATTTTGGTTATCCATGTTTCACCTTAACATGATGGAAGGTCCCACATGAAATAGACAACGACATACATTAAACCAACCTGGGTTGTATATACCAGGCATGTTGCGAAGACACGCAACCAAGATGCGTACACGAAATTGTCTGTTTACAAAGACACGTTACGGTAAATGCGCTTGTAAACTTAAAGAAGTGATGTTCTACAAAACTTTATTCCTAGCTTCAGCATTTTCACAGAAATGTTAGATGGAACGCTTATATAATAATGAATGATGTAGCGTTTGTTGCAAAGTATGTAGTTGATTTTGTTGAGTATAATAACTCTAATGAAAATTATCAGTTTCCTCATGCATCACGTTTCACATCATAATCATCTTTTGACTTGTTCTGTTGTATAATAAATAGGTTTTATTTCTGAAACGTGTCATGTTCAACTAAACTTGAGAGAACTGTACTGGCCATTGTTACTTCCATAAGAAAAAAGTACTGTTATCTTTGTTATGATTGACTCTCCGTGTGTACAATACAAAATATAGCTGTCTCATATTTGCATCTTTCATCATTTCATTTGGGTGAACCTTGTATCTTGTTTCAGTCAAAGATGATAAGAAAGAAAGAAAAAAATGCATGTCGTGTACGCAGTACTAACGCACACACAATATGGACACTATTATTTAAAGAATTTATGACCTAGACCTAATAGCTTGAATCAATTTTCATCATCGTCATTTTTATTATTGCATTCCCATTCGGAATTCTGCTGTGAAGTGTGTATTGGTTTTTCAAAGTCAGTAAAATGCTCTAATTTACAGCACGTTTAAGATTCAGGTATATAATTCTGCTTAACGCAGTTTCTGCTGATACTCTTTTTTTTTTAAAAAAAAACGAGTGTGGAATAGAATACAGCACACAACAACAAGATGTATTCATACTGATGTTGCTGCTGTGGTGTGTGCCCATCCCGTATCAGCGACGACATTGCTCAGTGACTTGCAAGTTGCAAAAATCTTAGAAAGAGAAAAGCCGGCACTATTGCTCTCTACTTAAATTTTTTAGCAGTTAAAGCACTCAGCACGCTGCAACTAGAACTGCTGAACTGCAGGCTAAACTATTATACAACAACATAATGAATGATGAAGCACTTTGGGGAGAAGCACCGCACAGCATTTTTGCTAATGTACAAAAAATGATATTTTTAATTTTTTTGTAAGACCCATTTTTGCTGGCAGCCGCGTGCCATATCGGTACATACATTTGCACCGTTTTATTGAAATATTTATGATTTCGTAACTCTGATCTTTATTGTGAAAAAAATGAGTCGCTGCGAAAATGTGTTATGCGGCCACAACATTTAGTTTTCTGACTCTTTTCTATTTTTTGCGTGTAGGTACATCAACCTTTTTGAGGTACATGGTGCACTTTTTGACGACCTATAGCTGATGGAAACCTGCAAGGTGCTCATATACATTACACTTAATTTGCTAGGATAAAATGATATCCAGGGTCCATGACACGTTAACTTTGGACACATACATAAATGAAAATAACATGTACACAGACAATTCAATGCTCTCTTAATGTCATCTTAAAACTAAACTTCATTTTTTTCAATATTTTCTAAAAAGACATTTACTGTCGAAGTCACCAAGTGTAGGCACCACTCGGTAAACGTGCATTCCGTATGTACGCCGTGTGGCAAAGTTGTTTTCTGCTTATTGCTGTAGGTTGATGTAATAATGCATTGTCGGTGTTGTTTAAATCATCTATTAAAACAAACGGTCATACACTGTCCTCATAAATCATGTTTTATGTTCATTCCATTCTTGCCGGATTTTGAAATGCTAAAATGTCCTGGTCTTTAAATGTCAATAAATGTGCTGATACTAAAAGGTAACTTTTTTTTTACCACATCACTGATATAACTTGGCAGTAGTTCCCTGCTATTTCAAAGAGAAAACAGTACAAAATAAAACAACATTGTTGCATGTATATGTATGTACTAGTAGGCGGGTATTTAAACAACTATCACATGCCCTAAAACAGGAAAACAGCGCCTTTGAAGAGGTGGAGGTAATTTTTACAAGAATTTCAACGCTATCATCATAAAAACATGTTATCATCTAACAAAACAAATGAATCGTCCACACATGAAACAGTTATATTGCACTAACATTCTTAATATGCGCACTAAAGGACAAAGTATCACTTGTTTCTTGTTATTATCGACTTTATTATTTTTTTAAAAGAATTTGTCAACGTATCCATTTGTCTGTCCGTCTGCCTACCCAAAGATATTAAAAACAGTTAACCCAGAAGATATTCAGAGATTGAGGAAGAAGAAAATATTACATGAAAATGGAGTATAAGTGTATTCGCAAACATCCGTAAAAAATAAACTTAAGTTCGATCGGAAAGTTATCTATTTTTACTACGACATGAAACGATAAATTCTCACTAACGCAAGTTTTAGCATCCTGTTTGATGGCTGCCAATGGACATCACTACTACCTCATCCACTTTCGTTGCTCCCGATAACGAACACATTTCGGTTTATCGTTGGGCGACATACTAAATAAAATCATCGCTTTGTTATCTCAATTTTTCTTTTAGGTATCATGCTTAACGTACCTAAATTACGACACTTACCACCATTAAGTTGTTACTATTATTCCATTACTGCCATTATTGCCCATCGTAATCTAAATAGCATTCATAATAACAGCTATAACTGTAGCCAGTAAATGTCATTTTAGTCAGCAGTGTTGTACTGAAGTTATTGCAAAAACAAATAAATGAAGCATGAACATGAATACAAACGAGAATGACTGAATTAAGATGGTAGATGAAATATAGGGAGCACGCTGTAAATTGTAAAATATATGGGTTCACTTACTTGTCATTAGAGGACGAAGAGGAACATCAAAAAGTATCAAACAAACAAGTAAAGAAAGGTAGGCTACAGAAACATCTTTTTTTATTTTCGTAATAATAATAATTACAACGTTGAGTGCAATAATGATTACAATGTTAGTAAATATAAATAAGCAAGAGCTATTATTCTAGTATCATTGCATTCCATCCACTTTTTTTTAAATAAACAACATAGAGCCAAGCATTTTTATAACAAGTGTTACTGGGGACGACGAGTTGGCTGAATTAACGCAAACGCTGAATACTTGCGTTCGTGTTTGTTTTGTGCACATTTGTCCATACTTTAGCACAACCAACGTCTTGCTTAAAAAAATGGCATACCTGCCGTCTGGCAACAAACTACTGCTGCTGAATTGATGGAGAGGAGAGACCGCGACGAGATTACTGACGATGAGATGGAACATTTTAAAGTGGTGATATCCATAATGTGAATTCATACCTGCTGAGCGACAACTTCCAAAAAGCTCCTTACTGTGCACGAGAAGAGAACAAAACATATAATATAGAGTGGTTCTCATTCAAATCGACTCATACAACACACAATATGCAAATTATGCATCAACGGCATGGTATAACTGATTTAAATTGTTAGCCAAGGAAAGATTAGTGCTTAAAAAGGCAAATACACATTGATTCAGAGGCAGACAACAGGAGAATGTGCGTTAAATTTGAAAAGCTTTTTTTTTGCTACGCATCCATGAAACAAGATAGAAAATAATAAGATTGACTTTTTCAGCTTGAGAGATTGTCTTTTTGTTCCTACAATATTCCATGTAAAAAGAGACTTACTACTTAGGTATGCATTTCTTTCTACGTCAAGTGCAACTCCATGTTCCGTCGCAGTGAAGGTACAAAATGGGATGACATAGTCTGCCTGGCTTGTTAGTTGCTATTTTATTACGTGCAAACACAAAACTGGTTCTTACAAACATTTTTCTGAGCAATACTATAATTGAAATCCAATATATTATTACTCTCTAAGTCTGTAAACAATGTACATAGGGATTCGAATGTTTTACGGAACAGTAATACCACCGCCACTAACACCACTGCCGTCAACCTGGTCAAACTGCTGAAAAAAGTGTTGTGGCTGCGGCGGTGGTGACCACGGATTTGGTTGTAAACTTGAATGCTAAGACACTCTACCCGAGATGATCCTGTTCCATGTGTGTGTGTATTTAGTCCGATAATGTGGCACATAAGTTGTCATCATCATCAACACTGTCATGATCCTGCAAAAATAATCTTAAATTATACACAATTAACAAGATGCTCTCCGAACGAACCACCAGCATGTCTTGCTCTTTTGTCATAAATTGTAAGCATATTAAGAAGTAAGCATTTCACCAATTGATAACAACAGGTGAAGTATTTAGTAGTCCAGTTATTAGGGTTTTTTTATGTATACGTTACAATCCAAAATTCAACTTGGACTATCAGCATTGCCACACAGGCTTGAAAGGTAAGACAACCGATTTTCGGCCACTTTTCATGTTATGCAAGTGATTTTTTCCAAATGAATGTCAGGTTAAATGATGTACAAGATTCTGAATAAAATAATGTTATCATGGTGTGTAGATTGTATCTGGTCCAGATCGAAGTCAAAAAGAATTTGCTGCGCTAGTATGTGTTGTGTGTGTGTGTGTGTGCGGTGAGGCAGATTTTATTCCACTGCAGTCTTGAAAAACTCACTTCCTAGCATTTGCATGCAGCACTGCTACTTCTTAAAAATTAATTCATTGGCATTTTTTTCTCTTTGAATGCCAGTTCCCTCGAGTCATCTGCAGAGAGGTAAAATAAGAGAGCAAGAAAAATAATACCAAAATACATTCTAATTTCATTTTTATTGAGTACTTCAGTGAAAAATGGTGAATATAATGCACCAGTTACGACCAACTAATTGCACTACTTTTTAGACGATGACTTAAACTAGCCAAAAAAATTCGTAAATCTTTCTTCACTTTGGTCAACACGGTGCATTAAAATTGATGGTTATTGGCACTATAGGGGCCCATGTATGTATTATAGGTAAAAGGAAAATGGTCGATTGTGCTTGCCAGCAAAAAAAACTGCAACTACTGAGCATTTAACCTGTATTTTACACACATGATGATGCTGATGCTATCAGTAGATTTTCATTTCCAGTATTTTTACGAAATATATAATTATACGATCTGTCTGAAAAGCCAGCTGGTCCTTCAATCATGTCTCATGTGCGTCTATTTTTTCTTTGCTCCTGATCTTCTGTAATTTTGTATGACAATGATCCATTAAACTCACGACTTCTCGCTACGCTACTAAATAAATTAACCAGATCATATTATCAAATATAATTATTATGTCGAAAATCTTTTGAGATAATATCGTTTATATTCTCCTTCATCATGATCAATATTACATTCAATTACTTAATTTGATCCATCATCATAGATCGGTCTCATTTTTTATCCTTCCACCACCACTGCCGTCTACCTGTAATCATAATCAAAGAAAAATGTTTGAGGTTAAACAGCTACAAACAAGCAGCTTCTTCTTATTATCATCATTAAATTTTGTTGCTGCTACATTCATCATGATGACGACTTTAGAGAATCTGCTAAATGATGAACATTGAGAAGCAGAAGTTTCGATTTTGAATCTTTTCTCCCTATTACAACATGCATACGTACTTTTACATTCGCTGAACAGAACAGGGAGACGATGTGATATTTTGTAAACTGATCTTCATCACACAAGCAGGTAGACACCACCACCAAACCCAACAACGCGGTGCACGATCACGATCGCGATCTGCCGTCTCCATTTTTTCATTATTGGCATTGGTTAGTTAGTAGGCCGTGTAGTGTGATGTATTATAGAGTGTCTGACAGAATGGCAACGGACAAACATTCCTAATTGAGTGTTTCTGATGCTGCAAGACTGACTACGGCATTTTAAGCCATGGGAATTTAGGGAAAGGCTAACTGAAAAATAAAATACCTTTAACCAAAGTAAACCTCAGACAGACACTCAGTTAAATTATTCACGTATACCAAGTGGGACAAAAATTACTCATCATTACAGCTCAGTATGTAATCTTCGTCCAGCTCCTTATAACAAAAGTTAAAGTTTTGGATATACTAAATTTGTGTCATGGCCAAGTATTGTCTTTAGAATTCAAAGTTAGTTTAAACTTTCCTTCAAATGTGAAAATACTAACAATTTTCAGTGTCCTTAAATTGTTATAAATTTAACAGAAAGATAGACTAATAAATTCCTTCATCAAAATTACCTCTGCTGTCGTTTTTCGACATAAATTGTCCTGCTTGTGAAATTAAAAAGTTTGCTTTTGTGCAGAGCGCAGTATTTCGGTTTCACAGTATTGTATTTTTAGTCCACCCCATGATAGAAAACTGACAGCTAATTTTCAATTTGCACAAAAGTAGGGAGTTTGCTAGTTGCCATTGTATTCGAACACGATGATAATATGCACTGTGTTTCTAACTTCTGTATTCCTTCGTCATCATCATCGTCATCTACGTCGTCGTCGTATCGATCGTGGCAGTTGAGGAGACAAAGTGATGCGAAAGGCACTACTCACAAAGGATGTAAACTAGTTCATTTCTACTTCCTAATTTTTTTTGTACTCTCAGATTACTTTAACTCTTGCCATTGACCATTCAAGCAAGCCATGACGTGCTCCGTAGTCATCATCATCATTGTATATATCGTTCTCAGTTCTTATTAATATGATCTCTATTTATTTACAAGTTCCCTAGCAATGGATATTATTCAGATTACTACGCTGCTGACTGTGTCAGGTTCATATTATGTCTGTTGTAGTAAAGTGGTTACGTTTTTCTCTACGTTGTGTAGTATGTAACCATATGCTAATATGTACCTTCATTTGTGTCGTCGTTGCTAACTAGGCATAAAATACATGTCAGCTTTATCTCTCCTTTCGAGAATATCTTAACTGCTATTAAATAAATACATGCAACTACAACTTGGGTGGAAATCGTAAAAACAGCATTTTTTTCTTTTTGGAGGGAACGTTCTTCCAAGTATTGACTCAGTAGTGACGAGATTGATGCAACACGTCAATATGCTTATGAATTGATTACCATTAATCGTAGGACAACAACAGAAAATACGGGATGATATTATTATGATGATAATGACGCTTACCTAAACTTCCAGACAGAACTACAAAATACAATTTGATGAGCAAGTTTAGGTATATATTAATTTTTAAGGCCTTTCTGGTGTTCTAGTGCGTATGTGAGTGGGTACGTGTACAAAAAAAACCCTACAGATTTTTTTTCTTCTTAACCGCATGTCTATCATACCAATCGGAAAAGAGGACTGTGGGATGATGACGATTATTATTACTATGATTCAATATTATAGGTACACCTTCTTGCAAGCCGATATGATGATGATTCAAAAGCTGATAATAATAATATCAAATGGACATGTGACAAACAAAAAAGTGTGTAGAGTGCAATTTAGTAATTGTAAGAAAATGTCCACCTGTCTGATCATGCATGTTGCAAGAAAATTTTACGAGTTAGCTTAGAGATGTAGGTTGTTGGAATTATTATGACATATTCAGGGAGACACAGAACAAGTACTCTACATTTATGAGACAAATATTATCATTCAAATGAATAAAATGTTTCAGTGCAGGTAGTGTATAAAACTTCCCAAGTTTTGACCATTTTTATTGGTTTAGGCATATTATTTGCGTCTTTATTTATTTGGCAGTCTATTTTCAGATGGATATCCATACCCCGATTTCACAGAATTTGATTATCAGGTACTTACATACTGGCGCGAGTGTGAATCTATGCTTCATGCTGACTATATATATACCTACATATTATACACTTTTAGGTTTGCCGTTGTCGTTACTAAATTCTAAAAACTTATGTGTGTGCCAAGAAAATCCCGAATACAAAAGAGACAAACAGTGAGATCTTTTTTTACGATTCTTATCCTTTTACTTTTGGCTACTGCCTCGTTTTTGTGGTTGGTCCACTAAGTTTTCTTGACTGCAGTGTTATCTCAAAGTGCTGAATTGGTCGTCTTCGGAATCAGGACGGGATGACAATGAGATATGGAGATGCATGTAGTTGACAGAAAATATGATGTACATTGTACGACGTTTTCCCTGTTGGAGAATCCCAAAAAATGTAGAATAAGTTGACCACGTAATAACCCATACATCCAAGTGATTTCCCATCAATATACTTCAGCAGCTATTATTACTGATTATTAGTGATTATGATAATGCTGTCGCAATTGTGTTTTTTGCATCATAAAATGTGCATTTACCTTGATCAAATGACAAAAATGGATCAATACGAACACTTCTGTGTCTGCGTGGTGGATGTTGTTGTTGATGATAATGATGATGATGGATGGACGAAATCAGATCTGTATCTGTTTGTGTGAGTGAAGATGCGGAATCAAGTTTGGCAACTTGGTTAAATTATATTTTTACTAAAGAACAAAAACAAAGGTCTCCCTCAAGCTCTGCATTACTAACCTCGCAATATGTCATGATGACGACGATGATGATATGAATAATACGTGTAAACTGTGTATGCAGTCACTACTTGACTAGGCTGTTCTGTCTTTCCAATATTACTGGTGAAGAAGTTTGTTAAATAAGTGACTTGCTTCTGCTTGTATTTGGCTAACCCTTCCGTGTGATTGCAACGATGATTATAACAAAAAGAATGACGACGATGATCGTGTTGATTATGACGAGGAGGAGGATATACATGCCAAACACAATATAATATTATGACGATTAGGTGTTGATAAAGCTGAAAAATACCTTTCAATATTCTAAATATAAAATCATAAATTATGTTATGTGTGCTCACCCAGTTAACAAGCGTTCAGAATGTCTTTTTTAGTTTTGAAAGAGTCCCAGAGAGTTGGCAAATGTGACGTTGTTGTATGAGAAATGCAAAACTGCGGCATTTTTGTCATTATAAATGTGCATTTTCTCATATCACTTGAATAATTGTCGTCCATACGAAATGAAATTCTCTAACCTGAAGCGAATAAACCAGTACAAAAGTGAATACATTTTTTCTCTTTCGTATGCTCCCTCGCCTCTCTCTCTCTTAATTCTGTGTCTCTGTAATCTCTCTCAAGTACACAAATAAGAAAGAGGAGGACAAGCCGTAATTGGTTACGCAATTTGATAACCGATCAATTGACTCAACTGAGAGTGCCTATTTTAAAGTTTATAAAAATAAAAATAAATAAATAAATCTAAATGAAGTGATCTACATGCAACGAAATGCTTGGTAAATCGAGTAAGCATTCTTGAAGAGTAACGCATTACGTTTCGAGATTACAGCAAACACGCCACGAAATAATATATTATCCACTTACACTACATGCACGCTAATGCAAAACGCTAACGCAGTGACAACAAAACGCGGAATGGTGTGGTGGTGGTATTGGGCTGCCTCGTCGTCATTTGAAAACATAATCTCTGTTGCTTCGCTTCTTCTGCTCCTGTTTACGTTGACACTGGCTTCCTTATAAAACGATTTGTGTGGAATTTATGATTGTCGTCCATTGATAATAAAATTGTTTGACTCGTGACACCGATTGCGAAGATGACTTTTAGAAAGGTTTATTTCTTACTTTCACAGAGAGACACTGTGTGGTAGTAGTGGTTGTAGTAGTAATGTTCGATTTATTATAAAGTGCCGCGTCTCCCTCTAATTTGCTTATAGTGTCTGTGACGACAATTACCGTACACAGTCAAGTGCTAAGCGAGACCAAGAAATCATTTAAGTACCATGTGGTCAACTGCAATCTTGATCGGTATTGTACGTCGGTACGCAATAACCAAAAGTGAAATACTTACATTAGTGTAACAACAAAGGTATTCCGCCGTGCTACCCAGAGTTTTTAATTTTAATCAATAAACGATTACAAAATACACTTTAAAAACCAACTCGTGTCCAATTAGACGGAAAACGATGAAATTTTTTATAGAGTTTATAATTACCTCATTAACCACTTTATAGGAATTGAACTCGGAGAAAAGATTTTTTAATTATTAGTCCGCATTTTTAGCAAAGTATGTTTACTTCTACATACTTGCAATTTCATATTACCATCCTTATGTGACAGCGAGGTAGTTAGGTAGGTTGACGTTGGTCCTGTAGGACTAGCACATTTTTTCCTGAATCAATAATTTATTTATGGTCTTGTTATTTAGAAAGCAACCTCTCTGTGGTAAGTTGGTAGTCGACCAGTTTAAATTGAAACATAACATTCAACATTACATGAATTTCCATAAAATAATGAGGAAATTTTGTGATTTGTCTAGAAAAGGCTGTGAGCAAAATTAACTAGTTCGCTGTTCCCTGTTCAAAGATTATTATAGCTTTTTTTTAAAAAAAAACAAACCAACTGTCAATGAGGGTATGCAAGTGGACAGACGAAGAAAATGCATGCATACTCTCACACACATGGGAGATGCGAGCACCTATAAACATGAATGCATAAAAGAATTAAAATTGCCCATCATATTCGGGAGTACCCCATTCTTCATTTATCGGCGAAAAACAAGAACCAGCGGACACTTAAAGTGTGACCTCTAATGATGTGAATGAAAATTGAAGAAAATCGTTTATTGCAAGGAGGAACTCATCGTAATGATTCATGTTTTAAGTAAAAATTCAGTATTGATAAATAAAGCAATCAACGATGATGCCCTCATAAAAAATTCCTACCAATTCTCAACTGCTGTAGTAAAATCTTTATGAAAATATTATGCAAATATCTTTTTCTCAAATAAATTTGCCTACGGCCCATTGTAATACCATTTTTTATGTTTCTTTCTTCGTTTGATAGTTTCGTACAAACAAGTTGAATGATAATGATATGATATGCACTTGTTCTTTCTGCGTGTTCGGCGCTGGTTATATAGTTGTTACACACACTAATTGTGAGCACTTACTTGCAGGCAGCAAACAAACGAGAGTCCCTTCTTTGAGTGAGCAAACTCATCATCTTTTTACGTAATTGGCATACATCTCTCTGTGCTGTGCTCTGTGACTGAACGGCTCAAACATTTTGTGTAGGTAAACATACTACATGTTCCTGGCGGATCCTGCTCATAGCCTCGCAGCATGACTTCATCATCAACCACTTGCATGCTGTATGCATTACATGTGCATCAGTTTGCAGATGAAGGAGATGTGACAACTAATTTTCAACAGGCATTTCCTGCATTAAAATATTTCATTCGAGATTCGAGATAGACTTTGTAGAATGGAATACATTAATTCGCTCTGGTCAATCTGCTCTGCGAATTACACGAATCAAACTGCACAACTTTTCGAGCACCTGATATCATTGATTCTCAGTTCTCTCTGCAGCCTGTCTGGTGTCAATTGTCAATTATAATAATGAAAATATGCTAATAAAATCCCTTTTTCCATTTTAGTCGGACAACCAAATAATGTATACAATCCTCCATATCAAGACGTAGGTCAAAAACAAATGAACTATATAGGTAAAATGAATTTAATGATATTTTCACGCTCAAGTAAAATTGAAATCGATTCCCTCTCACACGAATGAATGATATGAAGTTATATCAATTAAAGTGATTTAGTAATTCAATGTCAAAA
This sequence comes from Callyntrura guangdongensis, assembly GCA_027744295.1. Lineage (NCBI taxonomy): Eukaryota > Metazoa > Arthropoda > Collembola > Entomobryomorpha > Paronellidae > Callyntrura > Callyntrura guangdongensis. The sequence goes on from JAHZNB010005747.1 coordinate 30,209, forward strand.
CTGCATTATTTCGCTTTTATTTACGCTGTCGTGCTCCCTTTCCTTTTATGTGCCATACTGACCGTACCGTGAGCGTTAGCTTCAATTCTTGCTACACATTCTATTTGCAGCGATTTTTATTTGTTTTTCGAACGCTTTTTGTACTATACATGTCTACTTATTAGGTACACTCTGCATCAACGCGTGATAGTTTTCTTGAGGTTTGATATATGTCATGATATTCATATTTATTACAACCAACAACGACGAGACGATGTTATCTCCTCATCCGATACTAGCTAAAGGGTAATAGCGTTTTTAAACTTGCACATTGTCACGGGGGAACTCTTAAAATGTTTTTGATTTTTCAAACTGCTGGCTGAAGCTCAGCAGATCCCAGATAGATGAAGATAATCTTCAAAAGTTGTATTATACCTTTATTGACATCTCCCATTTCCTCTTGTCAAACATCACAATTTTATTTCATCGTGGATGACACTGGCCCTATCTAGGCATAAAGTTGACCCGTATGACATGTAGCAAAAGAAAATGTACAATACAACCATTACCATCTTTGCATGAGCCCATCATTACGCTACAACATGCCTCTTTGTGCCTCTCATTGTGATGATAATGACGGGCATGGTGCTTGCATTACAAATTACAAATGAGGAAATGCAGCCTTTATCATTGAACATTTTTCAGACGTACACTGTTAAACAGCGGTAAATCTGATTACCTGGTAGGGAGGATGGAAGAGCTAATAAATAACAATGAAACTCGCAGGATAAAAAATGAATTTTGGAACGGTGGGCTGCTGCTCTGCTGCTGTGGCGAGGCACACAGTGGATCTTTCAAACGTTTTTGAGTGATCTTTCTTAAGTGACCCTGTATAAGTCTCCAAAACACTTTTTTGCTTGCAGATTGTCTGTGTGTGTGTGTGTCGATGGTTGGACGAGATGATACCACCAACTAGAAGAATAGAAACACATTGTCATGTCTAAACACAGACCCCGTTGCAAAAAATGCGCCATGTAAAATGAGCAAAAGGTGTAGAATAACCCAAACAACAGCTTAAAAAGCTTATTGTTGTAATGTTATCTGTTGTTGGGGCAAGTCGCTGGTAAAGATTTGTGGTATTCATCAATGCCGTGAGACAGATTTTCAGATACACTAGCAAAGCAGCAGCTCAACAATGAAACAGTTGTAGTTTGTGTTTTGCTCCAAATCTTACAACAACGTGTACAACAGCTACCATTACAAGTCTGATATTGATGACCAGTCAACCTTCAGATTTTAAACCCAAACTGTACTACTACCCTGTCATTTATAATGATACATGAAAGAACACACACAGGTTTTACAAGATTCATGTGGCTTGAGCAAACACTTTTTTTCGCTCTTGCAGTCACACACACAATCGTCACTGAAAATCATCATCATTTAGAAAAAGAGGAAAATAGAGATGAAAATAGAGAGGAAAAAAGTCTTCTTCTACTCCTCTTACGCGTCTTTGATTATTGTTGACAAAAGATTTTTTGTCATTAACGAACTAGTTAGTCACTCTATGATTATTTTAATGGAAATTACAACGATATATATGTATGTTTAATATTACGCGCTACACAGTCATGCTTAAAATTCAAGGAGGTGGGGGGGGGGTTCAGTAGTTTTAATCTTCCTATTTCGCTTTCTTACTCTAGTTTGGTCTCGAAAGGAATGCGTGATTGAATCTAAGAATTAATGCCTTGTCAAGACAATAAGGAAGTATAGCGACACGACAACGATATTTTAAATTTTTCTTGACTTGCCCCAGTACCTCCGTCAAATGCATTACAATTCAGCGTGTGTGGTATTTCCTCACAAGTTTCAGCCACACAGTGCTGTTGCATTAACCTTATTAAAATATGCAGTGATTTTTAATACCTTACTTAGCAAAATTGTTGCTGGAAGCCCCAAGAACAAGATCAAGCAAATGAACAGTCTATTATGCAAATATTTGTAATGCATACTGTTCCTAAAAGTTGACAAAGATGAACTACTACTATATACTGGGGTGTTTTTGATATTTATTGCCTCAACAAATGCAACACCTGAAATCGTTAATAATAAACTTGATAGCGAAATTTAACATTAAACACATTCGTGTGTACATATATTTATAATTTATAATAATTAAATATTCTCTGTGTGGTAAAGTTCTGTCCGCCTGTATGCATTTGTCTCCCTCTGAGTACTTCCTTTTTCCTAAAAGAGCAGGCATGCATAAATTTTTTAATCATGTGTGGCTGCCAGACAGTTGAGCCAGCTACTCTACTACACGGTTGCTCATGATCACGGTTAAGGTAGACAGACGATATTGCGGTTTTAGTACGCCTTGTTGTTACGGATGCTACGTGTTCTTCATTCATATTATGACGGCATAACTCTAGGTTATTCCATGTTGATTTGGTTGCTCTCCATTGTCCTTGAGTCGAGATATAATTTTTTTTGTTGAAAACAGTTAAATGAGAAGCGAGATAATCAACAATCAATTCCATGAGAGTGGAATGAACGTAAACTCCTAAAATGGAATAAATTGGATTACCTAGACGTAGTATGTGAGTCAATCACTTGAAGTCGATTTTTTAAAAATGTGTCGATATATGTAGCATCGTCATATCTAATGATCAATCAATAAGTAGTTCAAGTAAAAAAGTATTTGAAATATTTTCAGTGACTTGATGATGCAATATTATATACGTGCTTACAAATATTTTCCTACCACTTAATACCTACTTTCTGGCTGTTTAACGAGTTCATTTTACGAGAAACAGCAATTTGGTAACCATAAGTGGAGAGGGTCAGTCGACACAATGGCACAAAAACAAAAGACTTTGTTAAGGAATTTTGTTTGAAATGTACAACTGGTCACACACACACATACAGTGTTTTACTGTCCCTCGTCGTCTGTGTATTCCTGTGTTGTAGATGCAGACTGACCAGGACAGAGTTGTCGTATGTACAAGAAGCGATGTCAGCAGTAGTAACGCACATTTTGGGGGTATGCACTCATTCATAAGTCGTTGTGATATCATACATATTATTTTAAAATCCGATAAAAATATGTGCATGCCGTAGTGGATGCTAATGATAAACGGGGAGCAGCAACTCACTTGTCTCATTATTCCCAATATGTAGTTGAAGTAGGGCAATTCTAAAATAAGGAAGCAGAGAGAAGTCATACACGGTGCGCGGTGCGTCGTCGTCGTCACAAACAATTTCTTTTTTCGCTACTATTTGGTTGCCGATGTTACCTTACCAAGACATTGCAAATTGCCACATTCTGCCAATCCATTCGCCCAGGTTCGATTACAGAGAATTATGTTTAACACAATGCATCGTCCATCGTCGTCGTCATCATCATGAATTACAATTTATTTGGAAAATAATTACTCACTACATTTGGATTGAAGAGATCAAATAATAAGGTATGATGCTATGCATAAAATATTACGAATGACGGTCATTCATGATGGCATGAATCGCAATCTAACTGATGATCACCTATAACAACGCAGCGAATGCTTGCAGACTCTCGGTGACTGCTGCTGCACTGCTACATTTTTTCTTGTGCATAAATAAAAACCTTTACATTTTCGTTTGATATTATTATCATAATGACAGTATGAACCTACATACATTACCGTATTAATTTATTATTTTATGCGTTTCTCATTTAATTTATTTTGTATCTGTTGCTTGCATGTTTGCAAGCCTGCATTTTTTGGCATCGCTTGCAAATAAAATGAATACAATAAAAAAGAAGACATAATCGTTTTCTTCTTTTAAATGTCACACTGGAGGATCAAGTATATTTTTACCTTGATTTGCATACCTTTATGGTGTCGTTTTGATAAGAGAGATTGGAAAGATTGTCTTTTTCTGCTGACAGACGAGTGACTTCTGCTGTTAAAAACTGAGACCAAAAACATGAACACTTTTTTGCTAGCTAACAACAACATCGGCGACGCGACGGCGAACAAGCAAGCGTGCATTTGTTGATGCTATGAACTTCGAACTTCAAATAGTGATGCTACACAGAATCAAATGAAAAGCCGGCAATGCAACGGTTGAGGTGGCCAGCAGCTTCGTGGATATAAAGTGGTAAGACAATACTTTTCAGAGGATTTTTTCGACGTAGTCGTTCTCGCATTAGGAGTAGTATTGGTATAAGTAGTCAACGTAAGGAGTAATAAACGCTAATCCAAAGTTAGAACACATTATGTATATTTTTTGCACCTTTTTTTACACTAGTTGACGTCCTTGCAAAATTAAAAGGTGTTACATAAAACCAGAAGACTGGTTCAACATGAAATTGCATACCATAGGAAGTGGTTTCACCAGGTCGGATAAAAAGAGGCCAATATAAAATTCTTCTTGGAGGCAGAACGCACATTATTCAAACAAACATTCCATGATAAAAGACAAAAATACACGTAGGCATGAAGTTGTTCATTGCTCACTTGCTCACCACCATAATAAAATGCAGGTGAGCAGTCACAGGTAAGCTTATATATCTTCAGACACAAATGGAGACAATTTACTGGGATTAATAGTAATTACATGATTCGTACCAAAGTGCTGAAAAGTAGTGGAAGTGGAATAAATAATGTTTGTCGTGTCAGGTAGAAGCATAAAACAACGGCATAGTATTACCGTATCACATAAAATCAGCATGTACCTTTAGTACCTACATATTGTATTGTCCAAGAAAAAGTGGGAAAAAATGTACAAGTGGAGATATTACCGCCGGTGCTGTTTTATCATTGGCGACTCTGTGTGTGATTCATGACAATTTGATTCAGAAGACTCTAATAGTGCTCCGTGCTTCTTCTCAACACTGGAATCCCAAAAGTCATATTATTATAATGATTATTGGCTGCTACCCCACGTGAATAAGTATAATGCTGTAATGAATGACTGGCTTCTTTATTGTACCATCAAGTATTTCTTCTCCCTTCGGTATATGCATAAAAAAAGGATGGAGCTCTCTTGAGCTGTGTTGTGATTAACAACAAGAAGAGATGAAACGAAAACTGTCTTACGTCGTCGTCGCCGATCTGCTGCTGAGAGTGTAATCGCTACTGCTGTTGCCGTTCATTGCATACGTGTACATCATGTAGGTAGATATCTTGTTGGATGATCTACATATCACAAAAATGTAACAGAGTCCAATTTCTATTCTTTTTTTTTCTTCTTGCATCCCTCATTCTCGTCCTCATAATAACAATAATCATCATCATCCAACACCAACATCCTGACACTTGCAATATCTGCATAGTTAAAAGTTGTCCTCGTGGTTGTCATCCTTCCATCTATCCTCATCGCTGGCGAGCTTCTTCCATTTATTCGAGCAATTTCAAGTTGTTCCTAGTCAGTCTTACATATCACTCATTCTTCTCCATTGTATTGTTATTGTTGCGTCCTTGTTTCGTATAAAACATTTCTAATTGTATATAAAGTACATTTTGTCTACTTTGCTGACATGTATAGAGACTGTTATACTATATAAGCATTATTCACGTACTTAGTATTAGGGGATTTGTAGTGGTGTCGCTCATCATTTTATTCCATTTTACAAGAAAGTAAAAAAACGCATTACCACCAGAAGTGACAAATGTTCACTGAAAAAATGCAGTTCGTCGTTTAAATTACAATGTTAATGAGACAAGTAGATTTTTTGCTACTTGATAATTGTCGAATATTTCTGTAGAGATATGAGGTCGCTTTAATGCGTGTACTACATTTATGTTCAACTGGATCATACAAGTCATTCTCAACCAAAGAAATTGTTCAAACAGTTCTATTAAACATGATATAGGGATTTGACCATTTTCGTCTACCAGCACATGATTTAAGAACACGTGATTTGGGGCCAAAATTTCTATGCTCAAGTTGTGTGACAGAGGGTGAGGTAAAGTAGACAGACGAGAGGAACAGGTCATTTTCCGTCGTTAGGGAACTGGTATACACATGCTAATTCGACGTCCCCGACCCGGCAAAGCACTTGCACTGTCGCACTCCTACATTGAATGGCAACACAACAATTTCTTCATCAGATTAAGAATTCGTACGGATAAAGGTTTTAGAACAAAATCGATTTAGACTACTCACACACGGTCGATTTCGTTAAATGTGTTTTGCGGTCCGCTCAAATCTGTTGGCGATTTTTCTCTAAAAAAAATCAGGCAACATTAGCATGGCTCGAATAGACGATGATGGTGGTGGTGTGGAGATGTGATGTGATCTCACAAGACGTGGAGTTGATCCATTAAAATCATTTCGTCAGAATATTACGCACAGCGGAGCTGGGAACTGGAACCACTTTAACAGTGTCGGCGCTACCTAACAACAAAGCAGGTGACTGTAATGAGAAAAATGTAGACAATCCACATGCGATAAGGCTGAATTAATGTCTACTATATTATTGCATAATACCATATCATTTCTTGACTATGGATAATTTTGCTAGTTTGCTCGTTGATAGGCCCGTCCTTTTATTTCATTGAATATGCTGCTGCGAAGTTAATTACTGCAACTGTTACTACCATATTGCAGCTGCAGTTTCTCTAACTGCGTAGAGAAACTAGTTTGTTCGGCCAGATTTTGGAAACCCAAGATGCCAGCAATGAAGTGAAAACTGAATGGCAACCAAAAGGCTGGGTACAAGCACAGAATTGCAAAAAAAAACTGTCTAATGATACAATTAAATATTCCATGCCTGATGCAAAGCTGGTAACGGTCCTAATAAACATTCGAATAAAAATTATTACTGTTATTACTAAATTAATTATTTTCGATAAAAGAACAACCGCTTTTTTGAAACCTTAGCCGCGATCAATAAAACAGCAATAAATGCATGTGTAGTTGGTTGGTGGTATCTTGTAGTGTTTACTATTAAATCCTACGGTGCTATTGTGAATGAACTTAAAATTTAAACGAAAACTTGCCACATGGGCTTTGCTGCAGCCGCAGCTTTTAGTTTTACCGGTTCCCATGTCAAATTTTTGGTCAACAATGAGTAGAAATATTTACTGAAATCAGGTGAAATGACTTTCATGAACGTTTAGGTTGAAATAAAAGAGCACTGAATACGCACAAGACAAAGGGTAATTTACAGCCTTTTCGGCATTAGACCGTTCTTTTTTACCATCTGCACTACATTCCCCCCACTGATTAAGAAATCAATAATACAAGTTTTATCGGTACTAAATGTTTCAATAGAAGCGCATCGTACTGGTTTTTATGTCAGACTGGTATTATGATATTAACCGGAATACAATAGAAATAAAGAAAATTTTTGTTTAAAACAATGTTTGCAGTTGTCAAAAGTTGATTATGTGAAATGGCTCGACTCGCAAGGATCTCGATTATTACGTAGATGAACGTAGTGAAATCGTAGTTATGCATTTAGTTTGTTTGTCTGTCCGTCTGTCCG
>JAHZNB010005748.1:0-18985 GCA_027744295.1 Callyntrura guangdongensis
AAAAAGTGGGATACAAGCTGTTTTGCGTATTAGTAAATTCAAAACTTTAATTGCGCAATGTCCCGAAAACAAATGACATAACCTTTTATAATAATTAACGAAAACTTTAACTTTGATATCATTGTTACTTACATATTATAAACTACATATATAACAAAAAATACATGATCTGAAACGTTAGGTTCAAGAATAATATTTCGCCTGGAACGTCGTTTTCTCTTGGTCCGAATACAGGCAAATATTTCTTAATTATAGTATACTGCTTAATTAATTTATAGTTATTGGTCTTTGTATGTAATTAAACGTTTTATTTGAGTTGGCACAATTGAACACTCTCTAGTTATTTCGCCAAATCTGATTGGCTTTAGCTGGCGCTGCAACCTCAAGTGTTACCTTCCCCATCCTGGGTTTTGCCCACGTAGGGGGTTTGCCACCACCAGATTTCGCAGAGCTTGTAGTCTTTTCTGTTACAGTTTTTCTTTGATTACCAATAAGAGCTGGGTTCTTGTTTTCTTCCCCAGTGGACGGAGCACCAGGGTTATCTTCAAAATTTGATTCTGGGCATTTTTCTGAAATATTTAGTCTCGATCGTCCGACAGTATAATTATTGTTACTTGCGGATATGCGTTCAAACCGTGCTGTAAGATCATTATCCAGAGGTGTAGATGTACTTTGGTAAATATTCATCCATGATGGTGAATCGTTTGGAATAGTGTTTTGAGTAATGCCAGGAAAGAGTCTACCACCTCTAATGGATCCAATGGAGGGCCGCAGTAGAGCTATTGACTTGTCCTAGTGATTCCTGCAGTACTAATCGACCTTGTTGACTGGTTGAATTAACAGGAACATGAGTTGTCGCGCTCAGATTTTGACGGAACTGGTTTAATTTTCCTAGGCCTTGAAACTCATTGAGCTGTTTGTTTAACCATGAAATCATATTTTCATTTGATTTAATAGTATTCTCCAGAGTTTCGATTTTTGCAGCAGATTCTTGAAGGCTGTCTTTTGATCGATTTTCATCTTCTTCCAATGATGTAACTTTACTTGTTAACTTTGAGATAGTGTCTTCCAGTTGTTGCATCTGTTTATCTTGGTCCAACAGTCTCCGTTCCTGTTCTTGAGCAATTTGATTCTAATGTAGTTTTAAAAAATTAAAAGAATATTGATTATTTTATTATTATCATTTAAACTAACTTAGCTAAATAAACAGCTTATCAATACTAAATAAGTAAACAAGATAAACAAGTGTTCACAAAACCTGTAGTTTGGTCTTAGTATGCAGACTCCGAATATCATCCTGAAGTTTCCTAATGATTTCGTTCGCTTTAATAAGCTCGGATGATGTATTTTTATTTACATTTTTCAATTTTTCAACTTCTCGAACCATGTTACTGGTGTGGTCCTCCAGAAACTTTTTCTGTTCAGATATTTGAGCGATGTAGTCTTGTTGTCGTTGTACAGTATTTTGTTTTTCCTTTAAGTCGGCTTCGATCACAGATAATCTGTTTTGCAATGTGTTCACTGTTTTCTGCTTTTCATGATAGTCTCTATCAAGCTTTTCATTTTGCTTTCTGGCTATAGTGAGTTCCTGCTGAAGAAGTTTGAGATCAGTGTCTGAATTTTTCAATTTTGTTTGTGAGTTTTGTAACGATGTTTCATGTTTGAATTTCGTTTGAATTAGTTCACGATTTTCAGCTTCCAGAGTTGCGACTCTATTTTCCATGTTCGTTATGTTCTATGAAAAAATAAGTTAACGTACATATCATTACATATCAAAAGTTACATTATGAAAATACAAAAAAAATGACCTCTCATCTATCAGCAGAAAAATATACTCACCTGTGAATGACGTCGATCCATATCTTGCCGTTCAGCTTCAAATTTTGACGCTAAATCTGATTGCATTTTTAGTAACTTCTCTTTTTCTATTGTCATATCCTGAAAATGTTTACTTGATAAGGAGCTAGCCTGGGAGTGTAAATCTTCTCGCATTTGTCGCATTTCCTCGTCTTTCTGATCTACTATCTTTTTTAAGTTTAATATTTCTCTTTCAGAGACTGATGACATGTGGTTAAATTTTTCTTCCAATAGAGCTTTTTCCTTTTTCATATGACTGGTTACATCAGCCAAGTATTTTTTGACTTCAGTATCACTTCCAGCGGTAATTTGCAGAGACAGGTGACAAAGATATTTGAAGGGATTCGACTCCACAATATCCAAAACTACAATTGGCATCAAGGAAATGATTTGTTGATTAATACTGTACATTTTAAGACAACGCGAAGTATTTGTATAGAGATAATAATAGCAAGTGAACTCACCTGAATTTATTCCTACTTTCATTACCATGATAAACTTTGGACCACTATTCACATGTCTGTTATCCTCTCCATCAAACGATGAAGAAGGATCACACTTCTCTAATAACGTGATCAATTGATTGGGAAATCCATAAAAATCTACCAAAAGACCTTGCTGACTTTTTATCATTGGATAATCGGTTTCTGTAACTCTGAGATGATAAAAGAAGGTTGGATTTTCATCATTGGTTATGCGCAAAGCTATTTCTTTATGTGGGTTCAATGCACCAACAGCAGGGGAAGGATATGTGACTGTTACTCGAACAATTTCCCTCTGTTCTGAAGTACTTCTAGACGTTGGTGACATGCTTTCACTGTTGCTTTCAAACGGATCCTTAAAAAAATCTGTAACTGTACTTCCGGGATCACGGGAAAACGCCCTGTCGTTACTTCCATGCCCACTTCCGCCGTGTTGAAACAGACTACCCGTGCTAGGGTCTTTCCGTATAGACAACGGCAAAAGTCTAGTGAACTTAGCTACACCAGAATGATCCATCTTCTTGTTGAAGAAATATAACTATTAACTGACAACTGACTAATTAAACCGTATCGATTAATTGGCATTCAAGTTGAATGATTCAACATTTAGTTATCATCAAACTTTTTTCTTGCACACATTTTTAACTCAACAAACATTTTTTAAATTCCCAACTTACGAAAAAATAAAAAATCATAGGATATAATCCCTACTACTACACAGCTGATTTGGGAAAAACTTAATTTTAAAACAAATTTTTGTGTGAGTCGGACGGAACGAACCGAGGAAGATTTCTTGGCTCGCCTCTTCTCTTCTGGAAGAATATCAACACACAAACTTGTACTATTCAAGCAGCATGAGAAAAGTTGAAATAAAATATAAACTCTTCTTGATTCTTGTTTGGCTGCAACTAACTAAGAAACAAAAATAATGACAAACTATTACATAAGCTAATTGCAGACTTATTGCTTGACCTGTTGTGTGTTGTGTTGAGTGTTTATGTTGGCTTAGCTAGACGGACAGGAAAGCCCCCTTACTATTCATTCCCGGGAGAAACAAGAAAAACAAAAAAACTTGATGGTTAGTACTAGGCACCGTATTACTACTGTTATTACTGTGTCCGTGCTCCACGAAATTGGTTTGAACTGAAGAGCTATCCCAATCCCATCCCAACAAACCCGATATTATTCCAAATTCCCATTATCCACCAATAGCATCAACAGGAAGGCGAAGGGGAGCTTGGCACTATCAGCAGTATGACTATGACTAGTACGAACGAACTACGAGTATCCACTTTACCGCGCGCAGTCATCTAAAAAGTAAGCTACATGAACAAAGCATCCAGCTTCAATCAAGATACAAAACAGATAGTTGTGCAGTTTGATCAAGTGGGTTTCACAAGTAGTCAGGATGGCCGAGTGGTCTAAGGCGGTAGCTTCAGGTGCTATTCAGGGAAACCTGGCGTGGGTTCGAATCCCACTTCTGACACAAATTTTGCATCACACAGAATGGAATTTTTTCACCCAGCAGACATCATCGACAATTATTAGTTGCAACTCAAACCGTTAAATCTAGTTTAATTATGAATATTTTTACAAAATGGCTTCCGAGTTTAGGATAATGACAGTGACAACTTAACCTCGAAAAATAATATTTCTTCATTTCAGCTACTATTAGATAATATATTGTAAATACGTTGTATCAAAGAAAAAATGACCGCGCTGTTGAGTTGTTATTCTAATGCTGCGTGTAAACAATTTATTTTTTAAATAATCATAAACCATGAAACGGGAATTTTATATAAATTCAATAAATAATGCCAACGAATTTCCACCCAGAAGAATGGTTCAGAGAGAACTTTTTCCGGTTTTTTGCAATATGATTTACAATTTATTATAATAAAATGTGAATTTTTCAAGTTAGCTCATTTTCAACCAGTAAGCCATTCCCGTTTTATCGTTTCGTTAATTACAAAATTCATATACACATACAATTATAACTTTTTTAACTTTCTAGATTTACAGGATGGAAAATATAATTAACGTTGTTACTTTTTCTTGGGTCCACTTTTACCATCAGTTTTCTTTGAGTCATCATCAGGGCTGTCCGAAGCTGCAGGTGTAGAAGAACCAGCATCCATTGCTTCCAACGCTTGCTTCAAATACTCCGGATCCTGTTCAGCAGGTAATGGTTCATCAACGTCCATTTTTTCTTCGGTTTTTACTTCAGCCTTTGCAGCTTGTGCCACTGTGGGTTCGAAAAAATTTCTTACAACCATTTTTGGAATGATAATTATATACAAAATCTTGCCAGCCACATTAATTCTTACTTCCACTGTCAGCCATCGACATTTGCATAGCATAAGCGATTTGCTCCTCCTCTGTCATGTTGTTAAAATCGGGCTCGGCCCTTCCTCCAGATCGAGTGCTTCCAGCACTTCCACTACCCATTGACATTGCTAGAGCCTGTTCTAGCATTTGCTCTTCAGTAGTTGCAGCTACAAAGAGTGTACCCTTATTAGCCATACTTATACTTAGAACTAATCAGAATACGAAGACAAACTAAAACACATATAGAAAAATGATACACCATCAAATTATTTCATATTTTAAAAACCTTCTTCAGATACTGTTGCTGGATTATTTGCTTTAATCCAGGCGAAATATTAAGAATGATTTAACTAAACAACTTTCTCGTATTTTTTATTAGAAAAACTTACAATTGTCAGTAAGAGGGTAATGAAGATATAAATATGAAATATCAAACTACCTGACGATGCTTTAGAGCCAAATGAGCCACCCTTAATCCAGACATTAATTTTACCTCTCCTTGAGGTTGAATCGCCAACAATTTTGACATTAGCTTGTTCACGTCAGTGGTTAGTGTTGTGAGAACTTCCGAACTATTAATTCACAGTAAATTAGTACACATAATAAAGATAATCATAACTTCTCAAAATCTCAAGAGGCCTTTATAACTTGAAGTACTTGTTATTTGTGCATTATTGTGCAGTAGTATGGAATAAATATAAAATACAGCTACTAGCTACTTTCATGATCATCATACTTACCTCGCCATCGTCAATAAACCGACGTTATTTTCCGGGTTGGACCGAGTTTTCGATAGGCACACAATATTTACGGCATCTTGCATTGCGGCCATCCTAGTAGGAGTGAAATCTCCATTCCGCATGAAATCGCTATCATCAACACTAATAATAACAGATAATAAAAATTACTTTAAAATTCAAACTCCATATTCTTTAAGACAGGACGGAGCAACATTGTTTTAAATCCCAAATGAAAAATACTTACCAAATCATAGTACTTTCCAAAACCATCGTGCTTAACTTTTGACTTTGTCAATAAATAATCTAGAACTAAGAATTTTTTTATTGCGTCTCGCAACCGCAATTTTGAACTTGCAAATTTATTGTAGAATAGATTTTCGCAGTTTGTTTTTTAACTACACGAGTGACGAGTACACGACCCGATCAAGTATCGTAGTAAATAATGCCCTAAATATATCTGGCAAATAATTTCATACGTAAACTTGCACTATTTTAAAATAAAAACATTTTTTCAATCTAATTCATTGCAAAGTGGAAAAAAGTAGTTGTGCTGTGTACACTTTTGTAACTGTTATTAATAACTCACATACGAATGATTCGATTATCATCAGCCGATACGGCGACGCAACAATAACAAACAAAATTGAGGAAGACACATCAAATGGGAAAATAGAATGATGACAACTGAGAATGACTTGAGAAATACAGATTTTCTTTTTTGATGCGCTAGAAGTAAAATTGGTTGGGGTGAAGCGAGAATAAGGTGCACTTGTGTATCCATAAGTTTCACGCACTTACACTTGCAGTAGTCTTCCACTTTCCACTGCACATCCGTCGCCCGAATTCGTGAATCTTCGTGTGAAATCTTCGTATTTTAGTATTTAGTAATTGTAGCAGAAAATCCAGTTTACTTGAGATTGTCAAGTTCCCTGTAGCAAATCTACTTATTTTCAGGAGAATCAAAAGAAAAATATATTATTACCTAACCTGTAGTACCGGTCAGTTAAGTAAGTACATAATTAAAAAATGTTGGATAGTATGTTGACGGTTTACCGTTGTTGTCCAGCGTTTTTTATGCTGTTGGCTGATGACTCTGAATGTATGTTTTTTTATTAAATGTTGAAAATATTTTTTGTTGTGTCATGTTGATGCATACTGCTGGTATGATACCAGAGTGTTATCGTAAATAGTGCAAGATCATAATCACAATTAGTTTTTAATTGGTTTTAAAAGTGTTGACATTGTTGTTGGCGTCGTGTCCTCGTGTGTGGATTGTATGTTGAATTTAATGATTGAATAATTGTATTTCGGACAGGACGTTATGAAACCAGTTTTAATTGAAAGAATCCCTGCGCTGATAGGATTTTGCATGTTCTGCTCAATACTGACTGCTGACACTACTGCATTATGCATATAAAACAACACGATAGATGCTATCTATAAAATATCTATTTATAAATGTCTATTTATAAAATACTTGCTGCATGAATAGTATAATTATGGGCATTTATTCTTCATTGCTCATAAGTTGTCGGCCTTTCGCAAACCATTAAATCTCAGATATAAAACATTATGCATTTTCAATTAACTAGTGGATACCAACATATTAGTTTTACTTATGAATGGCGTAACGATGTGCAAGCAAGGGATGTGTAAATACAACTAATAACTAATCATCCTCACCTCACGAGGACGAGGAACGTTTTGCGAAAGCATAACACCGAACTTCTCAATCTCAATTTTATGCTGACAAATTTTACGTAAATTTAATTGGTCCCAAGAAAGAGGGTGTTTAAAAATTGTTTTTACTCCTTGTAGTTTTGGTGAGCACTGTATTTTTAATCAGTTTCTTCACGTCTATTAATCTAGTTGATCTAAGCTCAAATAGACTAGAAGACTGGCATTTGATTGGGATATTCTAGCATAATTTATGCTGCATAAACATTAGTACAAAAAGGCTTTTTGTTCTATTCAGGTAATTTGTGGCTGAAGCCACATGAATTTTCGTGCAGTTTCGCACCGTATTTTACAATACCAAGTTCTGCAATTGTGTGTAACGACAACTGACGACAACAGTCAATACACACAGCAGCAGCGCAGCGTTCAACATAAAAGAATTCGTAGCCTGGGGTTTGTTTGTATATTGTACAATTTCGAAAAGGAAGACATGCCCCCTTTTTACTGTAGTTCATAATAATTGACTAATGACATAATTTGTTTTAACGATTTAAGCAATCTTTGAATTTTTTCGTTCTTTAAGGAAAATTTAAAGCTTGTATATCCGCGTTAGATAATTCATAGTTTGTAGTTCATTCTCATGTTACAAAATAAGATTTGACGGTGATGGGATGTACAATACTTCCTGCACTACAGAGCAACTGATTTTTTGTAAAGGTTTAACTTGAAACTACTGTGCAGCTTCCCAATTACGGTTATTTATGTTACGAAAATGTTTAAACGTTAACCGCAAAAAGGCCCAGGTTGTCGATGTACTACTTCAAATGATGATACTGATCTTAACTGTATTTTAGCGCACCTCATGATTCCCTTACCTTACCTGAACGGATGTTGATAAAACCATCTACACGACCTAGCTACTAGCTAAAAGTAGTAAAGATATCATATTACTGTTCACAGTTTACATTGATATGATGGAGGGGTCATAAATGACACTGACTACTGCAGCGCCAAATGCATTCATTTAACCTGTAAAAACTTTATAGGTGCTTAGTCAAACTTTTGTTTCTTCACCAAAGTAGTCAAGCATAAGGGACACAAAAGATGATTACGCAGCTATATGGCTTGACTTCTACGCATAAATGGCACCGTTCGTTCGCCGTGTTGCCAATTAATCACATTATTATTCTGAGGTTTCAGCAAGGAGATTCACACATCACTCTGAAATTACAATGAAGATTTAGTTTAGGTAAACTAAAACTCGACTAGTCTATATATATATTTTATTGCTGGGAATTAGCGAAAGTTGCCTCTTGATGGTCCTATTTGATTGTGATGTGTGGTGCAGTGCTTTTACAGAAATCGACATGTGTAGTTTCAGTTTCATAATGTGTAAGCACGCATTTTTCATTTGACAATGCATACTAGTAGCTATTTAAGCAATCACGAATTCCGGAAGCATCTTATTCCACCGTTGACTATGCGCTGAAAAGCATCATTGTGTCCGCAAGAAAATAAAAAGTGTGTGTTCTATTCTTTTAAAGTTGAAACATTTCATATTGATTTGATGTGCATTTCTGTTTAATAGTTTTTAAATCTTCATGTGTAACGGAACGTGGCAGTTCTATTCCTACTAATTAGATCTAGTCTATCATGGCTAAACGTACGAATCTTGCGTATTGGTGTATTATTTTTACGATAGTTTTTTTCTACACATCTGACGGTATAAACATCTTAAATCCTTTCCAATTTCAGTTATATATTTTTGTCATATTTTATACACAACGTGTGCTTGTAGAAATATCAATTACAATTTATGGAAATCCAGCAAAATGTCATACACTTGTTGTGCGTGCTAAACTTTTTTTCTTATAGAGCTATGTTTCGGGGCAAAGTTGGAGAGGAAACAAGACTTCTTTGATGTGGACAGCTTTGACAATAAAAGGGACTATAGGCTCAGTGAAATCGGAAAGCGTGGTTTCACCTCCACATTAGGTTTCGACTACTCTGGAAGCTCAGAGTACGGAATTGGTGCTACCAGTGTTGTGACTTCAGATTATAATAATGCTCGTTCTGGCGGCAGTGATGAGAGCTTGTCGCCAGCTCGAGACCTTGTTCCACCACCAGCAGTTGGAGTGTACACTTCTTCTACTTCACCTCCTTCAACAAGATCTGATTACACAAAATTAGGAAGCATTTCATCCCCATCTACTACAAAAGATTTTCATTCGTCGCATCGCCGTAGTCAAATTAGCCGTAGGAGCCCTCATCTTCAGCATACATCCTTGAACAACTACTTTGATGAGATTAGTTCAAGCACGACAGGGAATCGCGGAAGGACCCTCAGTTCTGGAAATTTTGGCCTTGTGGCTGACAACGACGGGAAATTGATAGGATATCGTGGCTCCATTTTACCAGGATACACGGAGTCTCCATCCATCGTCAGCTCATCCTCGTCAAGCATTGCTCCAGATCCTAGCAACTTTGTAGGTGGTTATTTCCCTGGCCCGCCATCATCTGCTGTTTCAACTGATTATGCCAAGCCTAAGTTTGGCCTAGCTTCTTCTGCTAGCAGTGGTAGTTACAGCAGTACTCCAATTTATTATCCGGGGAGAGAGGAGGATCATACGTACAGAATGCGTGATACAACAAGCCAAGGTTATGAGGATGAAGAATCTAATCCCTCTTTAGAGGATAATGACTTCACAATTGGAGGCAGCACGTATCAACCTTCACCTCTTCCTCCACCACCAGCGCATCACTATCAAATCAGGGGAAATGGTAAAAATTTGCATGCCTATTAACTCAACGACATCAATTACGTTTCATTTTGTATCCTTTTCGCTCCTTTGTTTTTACAATATCTTGCATGAGAACATGACTATTACAAAGACTGTACATCTAAAAAATAGTACATGCAATTGTTGTATTTAAGGTTTGATTGGCCACAGTCGTCAACTAGAAACAAATCGTTATTCCCCTTACGGCCGAAGTGACTCTCCAGGTCCGCCCTTCTACTACGGACCATTAGGTAAAGAGACGAAGCGATCATACGGACCATCGTCATCCAATTATGGCATTCATGGAGGGGCCTCTCTTGAACGGGTAATACCATATAGTTACACGCCTTTGTCTTACAATGATTACGGGAGCACTTAATGTGGAAGAAAAAATATTCACCAACCTGGCCCATGGAATAAAACGAAGTATAAAAATACAGTCTCAGACAATTTTTACGTTTGACTTTTGGTATAAAATAAAGTATTAAAATTCAAATAATTGTTATTTTGTCATCAAGTTTGCTTGCATTTCAAACGTTTCATTTCTTTCTACTGCCATAAATATTGTCAAATTTTCTTAATCCTAACATTTAATTTAAGTAAGTATACATACACCTACATGTGCAATCTTTTCATAAAAACACAAAAATTTCAGTTTAATTTAAACTCTTTGCCTGTTGCTAAAAAATACGCAGTAATTTTAGAAAAATAGTCCAACCAAAGCCTTGTTGGAATGGGAAATAAGCCATCTGCTTCTGCGAACCACTCGACAAGTTCGTACATTGCAAACTGTGAAACAAATACAAAACACCTCCACAAAGATATGTTGTGCAGCTACTAATGTCAATGTCTCGACCTTACATTTGCTTTATGGTTTACAAAATACGCTCGAAGCTTTTTTATACCCAAATCTTTGTGTACCTAATATTGGGTTCTTTAGCAGCCTTTGTTGCTGACGACGAGAGCAATCAACAGTTTTATTGTGTAGTTGTCTCTTGACAAGCCCTGGAGAATGGTTTGAGACGTCTTGTGACAGGATTACACATACAACCTACCTATCGAGTTAAGTACTTTGACATTCAGCATTTTTCCACTTTTCCGCCACCAGTGTCTATATTGCTGTTTGGTACAGACAGAGTTTGCATTTGTATTAGGTATCTAAAGTAGATACTTCACCGCTTGGAAAAACCACCTAATGTACGTAAAAACACTGCCAACTGTCAGTCCTATTTGTGCATACCTGGTGCAGATATATCCAGATAAGGAGAGAATGTGAGAATTCATCTGCCTCTGAAAACTCTCCACTTTCACTTTGAAAAAGGCATATACGATAACTACAACAACGCACACCTTTTTGACAGGTTTCTTTCTGTATGTCTATTTAGTAATACCCCAAAACTAGCCTGTTGGATTTTCCTTTCAAGTCGTTCAATGGTTTGCACTCAAGTGTCTTTGCTGTTGGACTCAAGAAGACTCAAGAAAACAAAAGACAAATGAGTACCACCACCTTGTATACCAGAGTACTTATGCCGATGCACAGTTCACCATATATTGAGATAGGAACATTATTAGGTACGCTTTCTTTGGACCTAGAGGTATGTATATTTTCTCTGCAGCACTAGTGGTGAGTGTCACTCTGCTTGCAATTTTGCTTGCTTTGTAGCAACAAGGGATGCGAATGAAAGAAGCGGAGACCCACCAAGTCTAGAGTTAACACTCCTGTTTAGTTTGTATCTTGTTAAAGCTTAAAAATCTTAAATTACTATCGTTTGATAAAAATATAGCATACATTGGGAACTTTTACAACAACCTTTGTAGCTAATTTCCAAAAAAATACATCTTTTCCAAAGAGGTTATTATACAGGGTTTCTGAAAAGAAAAAAATCTCAAAATTGCGTTTTTAACGTTGCGCTACCAAGTTACAAGTTACCAAGTGTATCATACACTGTGTATATATGACCTTCCATGTATATAATTCATTTAAGATCTTCAATCACCGCATCAGTGAATCTTTCGAGTTCTTCTTCCATAACGTTAGGTTACCAAAATCCATTTCTTTCAGAAGGAGGAAACTATCCCGTAAAAAGTTTCTTAAAATTATTGCAAACGTAATTTATTCTCTAATTATAAGACCTAACCCAAGGCACCTTATCCCAATTGCAATGAAGACTTATGATCAGCGGAACAGAAAGTGAGAGAGATGATCGCAACACATACACCCAGTTGATGAAAAAAGCATGTTGTCGCGATGATGATAATGAGTGGGATGAAAAGTTTGCAGAAGAGACGCAAGCGCAGGTTTGTACATCAATATGTGATTGAATTGAACAGACTCCAAGAAGCACCGGAGAATTTGCCGAGCGACTCAGTATGTTGTGTAGAGGGAAAGAGAACTCTTTGCTTCTAAAAAAGAAGCCTATCTTACAAGAGTGTTCACTGTGTGCACTAGCGGTGGTGGTAGTGGCATAACTGGGGAACTGTATACTGACTGGCCTGAAAGATGCATGGATGCCTATTAAATCCTATATTTTATATATTTGTCTATATTATTTAGAAAGAACTGAACCGACTACTGCTTATATTTATAACAGTGGGTATTAATGGAAACGAAGTATCATACATTTAGATGGGCATATATGGAAGGTTCATGTAAGTCCGAAGGATGTACATAAATACAATGCGTGTTTGCTATAAATGTTATGTCTGTTCTGTCTGGTAAGGCTAAAGAAGAAAGCAGAGTAGTGGTGCACACACACACACACACAATGTGCTTGATAGTGTATGAGTATATGGTCGACTAGTTGGCTATGAAGCACAGCAGAAGAAGAGCGGACGGCGGTATTGGCAGTCAGGTCTGTATCTACTGGCTTTAAACCATTTTCAGAAGGCAAGACGATCTCTGCGAATCCAGAGGAAAAGTTAGAAAGCTCTCGCACTAACTTTTATCGTTTCTTTCTCTTTCTGTCTCACTCGCTCATATTGCTGTTTCATACAATAAAAGAGAGGGAGAGACAGGCAGAGGAATTGAGATGGAGATGGATACAAAAGTACCACCATATATTAGAGACTGATTCGTCAGGAGAATTTTGCATCCTAGTCGTGTCATTCGTATTCTTGTGTTCCTCGGCTGTCTTCTGTATCATCACTGAAAAGTATTTTTTTCCATAAACGTGCATACATTATGCAATATGAATAAAAATGAGTACATGTAGGTTTTTGTATGGATGTGGAGTTAGTGAGTGATAATCTTCACGCTCGGTATCAATTACGCATGTAAATGCCGTCTGTAAATATATCGGAATCAAAAGTTGCAACTGTAATGGTGTCCTGGTTTAAAGGTGGTGAAACTGAGAGTTAGGACAGTGAGTGGAGTGTGGACAAGTCGTATTCGGTGTGTGTTTTAACACGGATTTTGGTAATCTGGCAGTAGTGTGTATGTGTGTGTGTGTGATTTGGTCGTCTCTGCGTCTGTATTTACTTTTGTGATGGAATAATAAACAACGTGAGACTTTTAAAGGAAATGCAATTAGGTTAGTACCATAGACTAAAACGGAGCTGATTAATTTTAAAGTTAAATTTTAAATCAATTTGTACGTCTTGTTGCTGCAGCAAGAAAACGAAAATTTTAAAAACTATTTAAATCTACGTTATCTTTGATTTAGATGAAGTGTCACCAAAATAAATTATGTTAAAAGACAATTTAGAAATGTGTTTTAATTTTGACATTTTATGATAGGGTGATTAATTATATTCCAAACTATACAATTAGTACAACTAGAAACACATCAGAATTCCTTATATTTATTTTGCCAAGGTGACTAGAAACTTTACTCAAAGGGAAAGTTGAGCATGTGAGTGAAAGTGAAGCCATCATTATCATGTGGTGCCCTTCTTTGCATCTGGTTCAAACCTTACCGCATCATTGGAAATGTTATAAAATGTCTTACGTAACTTCTTATTAAACCGGGGATATTGAATAAAAGGTGGGTATGCATTTGTAAAAATGGGATCTGTATAGAGATAAAATAAAATCTGTTGGACGTGTATAAACTGCAAGGGTGAAAGTTTCACAAATAAGGTAACTGATTCTTATAAAATAGTTTGGAGGTTACTTATACCTTTCCAGTCATAATTTTGGTAGGCCTAACCATACGCCAAGTTTCATTCCTATTTATACATCTAAATTCGTATGGTTATATACTCACATTTACGCAATTTTCCCCCCGGTAGAAAGTAGCAGTACTTCTCCGGAATATTTAATTTAAAAAAACTTACCTACCTTTTTTCTTTGGCAATAGACGGGATCGTACAAACTGCGATCCAATCATTCCAATGGGTTCCTCAATATATCACATATTCAAACAGATCGTTGGAGAATATCAACGTGGTCGAACTGATTTCATAGGTTGCGGGAAGCTGTTCAACAAAACGGTACACCTTGTGTAGATCCGTATCAAATTCCTAATTTGATAACTGCACATTGCATACTCTTCTTCAAGTCTGCGTCTCTCTCTCTCTCTCTCTCTCCAGCACATGATTATGGTGTTTACTCGTGAAAAAGTATATCGTATCGTGTTCTGCATCACCAGTGTACATACCAAGCATGTATGTATTTTTTATATTGCCTGTTATCTATTATTCATGGCGACTAAACGAACGGGAGAGTATCGAATAAATGTCTATGTCTGGAGATTTTTTGTTGAACCTCTCGCTCAAACTGTGTAGTAGTGCGGTTTAGTAGAAGTTTATATCCCATTTTTATTGTAGGCATGTTAGAGAACTACTCAAATGGCTTGTTTTATGCTGAATGGATTCGGAAACGGTTGTACTTATCATGAAAAGGCTACGTAATGGTAACACAGGTGGGCATATATTACATTTCTCCGTACGATTTTTACACATATTGACTAGAATGGCATCTAGAAACAAAGCAATTGCCAAATCATGTGATGAAATATGCATGGGGAAAACAAAAAAATTTCCACTTCTTCAGAAAACTGCCAAAGCAATGATGTCCGTAAATGGAACCTGATGAGAATCAAGGTGTTTTTGGAGCATTACTGTTTTAGTACACAA
Source organism: Callyntrura guangdongensis (assembly GCA_027744295.1). Classification (NCBI taxonomy): domain Eukaryota; kingdom Metazoa; phylum Arthropoda; class Collembola; order Entomobryomorpha; family Paronellidae; genus Callyntrura; species Callyntrura guangdongensis. The sequence continues at coordinate 14,941 of JAHZNB010005748.1, forward strand.
GTTTGCTTTACAGGTGCACAGACAGTCTAGAAATCTAATTTGCAGATGGAAAATAAATTTCATGCAATTATGACTCGTCTCAAGGTACACCAGGATGTTTGCTTACATTTCCTAGTCCGTTTACTACATATTTTATGTCGTTTAGGTCACACTTAAGTTTTTTTAGCAAGCAAACGACATATTACTGTCTTGCATCCATAATACAAATTGTATTTACCTAATTTACAAACATTAGGCACAAAAAGTTAATAATTGGTTGGTTTCTTATGCATTTGATTGTGAGCCCATATATAGGTATGTAATTATTGGTTATTATTGTATTCTTAAATATATTCCTAGAGGGTTGTTTGGTTAGTTTGCTTTCTAGCTGTAATTATGACCCCAAAGATGTATTAGTTTGACAATATTTTCCTCCTAGCCATTAGATGTAATATTGCTTATCTAAAATACTTGTGTTTATGTCTTTTGGTTTTGTGTATTTAAATAATTTTTAGAAATACAAATTTCCATTCTCATCTGCCCTCGTTGTCAAACTAGACTACAGCATTTGCCATTTACTACAACATAAGTTATACATATACACGACTGGTGAAAGCAGAAATTTATAAATATTCCCCCTTAAACAGTTATCGTGTATACGGCCAGACACGACAAAAAAAATCTACTCCTGGTCTAGCTGGTCGTAAATAAAATTACGTTATTAGTGAAGGAGATCTAGAAATTAGCCTAGTTAAAGGAATCTCTATTTTTGGATAAAAGTCAGCTCTGTATGCAAACGAGTATCTAACGAGTATGCACGTTGAAAATAAATTACGGAATAAGGACATCCATGAATTCGTGCCACAGTCTAACACAGCCAAAAAATGTATTCTTTGTTCAAACCAAATTGGTAATTACTGTAACTTTATTCGTGAGGATTGGTGATATTTTATTTCAGACACTAGACTCCATACCATGTGACAATGAACATTTTGAATATAAACGAGATGCAGCGTTCTTTTAGTCCACTGATTAAACCCAGACAATATAAGGGACAAAGTAAGAAAAAGTAAGGTATATAAAGGACAAGTTTGCAGCCAAACCGGATGGCCAATTTGTTTCACCTGGTTTTCTGTTTCTTCTTCCTCATCTATCCTTTCTGTTAGAGAGTTACGTTCATTGCTTTCTCCAAATAACTTTTTCCATTTTTAGAAATGAGTACGTGCTTAGAGTATACATTTTAAATGTACTGCACGACATGATGTTTGCTGTCTGCAAGAAGGGAAAACCTTTTAGCTAACTTTTAGTAGAGAATTATTCATGAAAATGTTAAGATTCTGCAAACTCTCATGTATGCTATTGCTATTCGTTTAGGAGTTCAATGGGAAATCCACTAAACTTGTACTTGAGTGCTTCCATATTAGCATAAATTCTTGGGAAGTAACTTTTGAGTCAACACTCACCCTAAAACATTACACACTGTAGTTGTATAAATTTGCACTGTATAGTAATATTTATTTTATATATTGTGTTGTCAGTCAATACTCCCACTCACTTCAAGCACTGAGTTCACTGATATGATATAAATAAACCAGTGGGTTTTTATGTTTTAAATCCACATTATTCCGCAGTCAGTCGCCGCCGTTTGTAATCCAGTAATCCATTATGAAACCAGAAGGCAAACCTAAGAACTAACAATAACACTACCCTTTACAAACCCAGCAACATTATTATTTTAGCATTATATAATCTTTTCATCTTTGTTAAAATGCGACCATTGTGTAGTTTTGAACCACATTGCATGCACAATAGTCGTATGTATGTACATGTGTAACATAACAGTCAGCACTACCAGCAGCAATGAATACATTGTTCTAAGTCTCTTAGTCGTGATTTCCTGATTTACAAAGGAGATAAAAATAGGTACACATACACTGGGTGCATGACAAAAAAACCTTAACAAAAAATACATACACGAATTCTAATTTATCGTAATTTTTACATTGGTCCACGTTTTTACAATGGCATCAGTAATAACTTTCACTTTGTAACAATGTGTCCAGCTAAAAAATAATACTCTCGCAGACTATATCATGTCCGGATAACTCAAGTTTATAATATAAAGTCGGTTTAATCTAATTTTGAAGCCTCATGCATTGACAAGTATAAATCAAATTCAGTTAATTTAGTTAGTAATACAACACGAAATGTTTATTTTTAAATTTTCAACTATACATTTTGAACCATTATTTAACTTGCCCTTGTTAATTAAAAATGTAAACTGGGTTTTTTTAATCCACTTCAATTGTCGGTGTCTAAATATATTTTTTTTACTTTCTTTGGAACAGGTCGCAAGTTCTACTGATGGTTTAAGGGTAAATCGATAAAATGAATATTTACCGAAGTCGTGCCCTGATTGAGTTTACTTCCGCTGGTGGAGACTGAAATTACAAAACCAGACATAATAAATCTTCTAACAACCCATAAAGGACGAAGATATGTAAATATGAGATCATTCACAACAACAATTGACTTTTTAGGTACTTAAATTTATCTATATTTCATAAAGATTTGTTACACTGCTGGCTGGTCCTCAACTTTTTGAAACACTTCTTTAGTGCGATGAAATATTTCAGTGCTACAGGCTCGTGTAAATTTCGTTATGACTCTTAATTTAAGATAACTATTTGACTCACAAAGCGTAAGCGGTACATAAACTCAGTGAATTATATGATCAGCCAAAATTATTGAGTTGGAGGGGAGTATGGGAGGACTTCATAAAATTAATATCCTTCAGTAATGTTTACGAGTTGGATTTTCAGTGACAAAAATTGTCTACTCCTTTGCCATCATAAAGAATATGAACTCATTCCAACAGAAAGAATAAATCACTAATTTCTTGTTGCTGAAAATATTAAATAAAATGAAAGGTCATTGGTGAAAATACAATATTGGCTATCTTGTACTATCCGCTAGACTTATTAATAACTACCAGGTATCTAGTAATGGCAAACAACTATAACCTCACGATATCCTTGCAGTACCAGTGGAGTCGCTGTCTTCCTTTGTGTGGTTTTAACGGGTTATGGGTTTTCCTGGGTAATTCATCTTCCCACAAGAAAGTACCGTTTAATCGAAAATCATTACACACATACTCTGGAGTGGAAAATACTGGTGCCGTGAAATAAATGTGCACATATGTACGTACCATTATACTTACACGAGGAAAGTATGACATGATTCATAGTCCACGTAAATGCGATAATACTTATCCTATTCTATGCAACTTTCTCCTATCATTACTCTTATGAACATGCATGGAATGGTCATTCCTGTTGAAATATTAAGCACCGTCTGTATTTGATAAATAGCCGGTTTTTGCTTTCGTCGACACGCAAAAGGATTGTTAAACGGTGAGAATGATGAATGGTGCAAGAACTTTTTGTCAGACCAGTGCTTCTGTGTAACTAAATTGTGCGTCTTGATGCTCGACTGCTGAGTGGACAGCTGGTGCGTCAGTTGTCACCACTTCTCCTTTCGTAGAGGGAATATGTCTGGGAAACGCAGAGTGTTTTCACTTGGCGGTCGTAAATTAGGTACAGGAGGAGGGGAACGGGTTGTAAAATATACTACAGGTGCGACAACCAGAGGTGGGGATGATGATCTAGAAGATATAGCCATCGTATCCAATGCAGACCTTGGAGAAGTCACTTACGGTGGAGGACAAGCTCCTAACTATACTCAAGCTAATGGACCAAGACTTGTTCCAGGTATGAAATACGCACATACATTTTTTGGAGAAAATTACTATTTATATTTATCGTAACTTTGTGAATTTAATATTCATGATTTGAGTGTTGTAATGTTTAAATACATGGAATAAGGAATTATACTAGCATCTTGAGTTAGTTCCGTTTGTTACGTTACGGAATTCGACTGTATTTATTTTATCGGCGGGTAACCACTAGGACTAATACTAGGATGGAAAAATTCAATATACTTCAATTTTTAATACTCCATTGCGAACAATAAATCCAATGGGTTCTGGAAATTGAGAACCATTACG